>JAECUM010006257.1:0-51365 GCA_016617855.1 Megalonaias nervosa
AGTGCTGCGGAAATTTAAAGACTGAATACATAAGCAGCATAATACAGTGCTTACAACATTGCCTTACTTGTTCCAGGATTTGAGTTGACTTCAGATCAGTCACATTGGAAAGTTAGACATGCAGACTTGATAAATAAAGTGTCTGTTGTGTAGAAGATTTTGTAAATCTGTTGGGTTTTTTCATCAAATCTGGTACTAATTCATATGCAGTTTGATATTCATGTTCAGAACTTAAACCAGCTGCAGATCCATATTAGTAAATCAATTAAATGTAAATTTTTCATGCAGTTTGTTGTAAGTGTGACATATAATACATGTTGATCTTGGTATGAAAAGGTTGAAGTCACTGCGAGTAACAGAAGGGAAGGGTTTCCATGCTAACATTTCGGATATCTGCATAGAAGATTATTAAGCATTTACAGTACTCTTGTTGTCAACTTAGATAATTGTACCACTCTAGGGGTTGGTAGATATGTTAAAGTCAACTTGGAAGTTTGTATAACCTCATCCCCCTTTCCATTTATTTTGGCTCACGTCTACAAAGTAGAGGAGGGCTATGGTACTAGCCTTGAATCTCAGCTATTCTTCCTTCCTAGGTCTGAGACAACAGTGTACAGTGAGTTTCATAGCACCTACACCTTGGGGATTGGGCTAACTTCAAGTACATATGCATTCTTGGTTAAGTTTTTACATTTAGCTCAGGTTTTATTCGCACTATAAATAATGTGATACTTGGAATCATGAAACTTTGTTAGGTGTCACATTTTGATCAGTACTAGACTCTTGTCACTAAAGTAGATCACCGTGACTCATATTTCATAGTTCACTGACTCTGGTTATATCTTGTGTATTCTGTTTATTTTCAGGCCCTTTTCATGCCAGAATCATCAAACTTGAATAATGCATATATCTCTGTACCACTGCAGACTTGGAAAATTGTTGCCACATATTCCATTCCTTCAGATTTCTCTTTTTATTGACAAAAAGTTTGAACAGTTATAAGTAGAAACTGTCGAATGAGGAAATGAAAAGGTCATTTTTACAAACACTTATTTTGCAGGTGACTTCAACTCTGCACAGTTATTATGAATTGCGGCAGTGTAAACCTAAACTTAAGAAACTTAAGACAGTTTTGGAGGAGAATCCATATAATGGATGGGAAAATGAGGAGGACCCAGATCATCTGGGTAACAAGGTGAGAAGAACTGTGTTCACAAACATGTAGGCATGTAAAGAACTCTGGGAAACAATGTAGATGTCACCAACAGAATTTGTAGTCATACAGTAACTTTGAGTTCAGTGGCATGAACTATCTCCAGACAAATGAAAGTCAGTGGGACTAAGATGGCTCTGGATACATTTACTGGACAAAGCCATCTTCTGGTTTCTGCAAACTTTAACCATTACCAATGTACAGTGAAGATGTAAAAATGAAATGGCAGCATGGGGGGAAAAGTTAGACAAATTCTTAATTCAGTCCAATCATTCAGTCAAAATCACTTTCAAAATTTCCAACACTGGTAATATATTTTGGACATATAAACTAAAATGTTTTGAAAATATGCTCAATACAGATAATTATTTCAAGCCAACTGTATCTAAAACACCACCTACAGTCAAGAACTAAAAAGTCTTGAGAAATTACTCTGCTAACTTTACTTTTGACATAAGGGGCAGAGAGCTAAATGCATATCTGACAAAGCAGTATATGCTATGCTAATTTAACTGTCGATGGGAATTGCAGAGAGCTAAATTATCATCTGACAAAACAGCCTACAACAAAGATCCGGTAGCAAAAGCAATACAGAGAGACGAGCAAAAGAACTGCTGGCCTCCTAAAATACAAGGTTATAGAAAATGTGGAACAGTTATTCTTCATTATCACATTCTACCCAGACAGCCCTCGGAAATGTAAAAACACTGGTCAACCACTGGTTTTTTGTGTGAACCACATAAAGTAATCTTTCCATATAAACAGTTGTAGAATTCTGTATTCCTCTAAATCATAGAGATTATGCTAGTCAGCTCAAAGATGAAGCTAGTCAGATCGAAGATAAAGCTAGTCAGATCAAAGATGAAGCTACTCTTGAGTCTAAAAGCAAAATCAAAACCTTATGGAGAATAAGATGCAAGACATGCCAACACATGAAAGAAAAAAATACATTTTCAAGCAGAGTTACAGGTAAAAAGTTAAACATTCTGAGTTGCAATGTGACATGCAACATAGAAAATGGAATCTCTTTCATTATACTTTAACATGCAATACAGAAAATGGAATCTCTTTCATTACACTATAACATGCAACATAGAAAATGGAATCGCTTTCAGTACACTATAACATGCAAGACAGAAAATGGAATCTCTTTCATTACACTGTAACATGCAATACAGAAAATGGAATCTCTTTCATTATACTATAACATGCAACACAAAAAATGGAATCTCTTTCATTACACTATAACATGCAACATAGAAAATGGAATCTCTTTCATTATACTATAACATGCAATGCAGAAAATGGATCTCTTTCATTACACTGACATGCAACATAGAAAATGGAATCTCTTTCATTACACTATAACATGCAACATAGAAAATGGAATCTCTTTCATTATACTATGACATGCAATTCAGAAAATGGAATCTCTTTCATTACACTGTGACACGCAACATAGAAAATGGAATCTCTTTCATTACACTATAACATGCAACATAGAAAATGGAATCTCTTTCATTACACTATAGAAAATGGAATCTCTTTCATTACACTATAACATGCAATACAGAAAATGGAATCTCTTTCATTACACTGTGACATGCAACATAGAAAATGGAATCTCTTTCATTATGCTATGACATGCAACATAGAAAATGGAATCACTTTCATAACACTCTAACATAATACAGAAATTGAATCTCTTTCATTACATGTGAGTTATGCAGCATCCAATATGCTAGGAACAAATTAAATTTTAGAATGAATCTTCACAGATCAGATTGGCAAGTGCAGGTAGTGGAAAGAAGCCCAGTTGTGGAACATTTCTCTTCTCTTGGGTCAACACTTTCAGTAATTTTAATGTGACTGGAATCACTCATAACTCAAAATGGAGTGCATAAAATAGGAAATCCAGAGCAAAATTATTAAATCAAGGTAAATCCAGATGTGTAAATTTCTGTGCACAGATTCCATTTTCTGTGTTGCATTTTATAGTGTGACAAAATAGATTCCAAGGTACCAAAATCACATTTTCCTGCCACTAATTCACTTTCACAAACCCATGAACTCAGCTTCCATTGCACTATAGAAAGAAAAGTTCTGTTGTATCAAATGCATTTTTATTTTTTTTTAATTTTTCACAACACAATTTTATTGTTATACTTTAAAAATAAAACTTAATAGTTTGAAGTACAGTCAAACCCACTTATCTCAAACTCGGTTATCTTGAAAACCCGGTATGTCGAACGTTTTGGTCCAGTCCTGAAAAAAATCCTTCTTTGTTATGCTAATTTTTCCCCACTTATCTTGACCCCCTGTTAAGTTGATAACCCTGTTATGTCGGGCATAAGTTTCAGTCCGAAGTAACATGTGCCCCCACTTAATTCAATGAAATGCAACTTGTAATGTCTGTCTCGGAGAAATTTTACATGATCCTGTGTTTCCACTACTACTGGTACATCGTACTGGCAAGGATGCAGAAAGTCAGTACAAGTCCAAATTTTACCAGTACAAATGCTAATCAATGAATCTCATCAGTGCATATTTTATTACTTGCATAGAGTGGGGAAAATTATGTTGTAAACAATACTTTGGAGTAAAGAAACTGAATGAATGTATTTCTGACCTTTACAGGAGCTGCGTTGATAATGGACACCATCACGTGTCAACACCACGACAATATTGTTCATTCCACAGCATCACAAATTTTATCTTATCTGTAACTCAGTAAATTATCAGGTAAGCATCATTAAATGTAGCCAAAAATACAGAATTCGTTTTACACTATATATTTAAAATGATTGAGGTACTTTTAGGTACATTTAATGATGTTAACCTGAAAATTGACAGTATTACAGATAGGATAAAATTCAGGATGCTTTGTGGAACAAACTCCAGTGTAATCCGATTCCAATATCGTCACAGTCATCAACTGAATCCATACACAATTAACAAGTTTGGTTCAGAGTTCACTTTTAAAGCAAAAAGTTAACATGTTTCCATGCTTGGTGATTGTAAGTAAGCCTTAAACTTCAGCATGGCTAAATCACATGGCTTATAATCATCTATAAACAGAAACTGTCAAAATTCCAAACCAAGCTCTAGTACCCCTCCCCCACAACAAAAACCTGTAACTGTATAAATAGAATAAGTCTGCTTCTTACAGAATTTGATGCTGAGACAGTTAACTTTAAAGACTTTAAACACATTTACAGTTTGTTGGTACATGACTACCAACAGCCTCATCATTTTTCTGGTACAGAGGCAAATTTTATCAGTAAAAACCAGCATACCAGTGTAAAGGAACCACTGATAAAGAAAAGTGATCAATTTTCACGTACAGTTTTGGTCACTAACATTTTGCTACTAGTTAGTCAACACTAAAAAATGAAAACTTTTTTTTTTTTAAAAGCAGTCCAGCGTGTACATGTACTTAAATTGGCCTAGATTTTGGTCAGCATGAGAAAATTAATCCCTTGCTGAGGCTACCAAAGGAGTGAGGCTATTCACAGGGAAATTAAAAAAACTTTAAGCCACTGACATTTCTACAATAACATAAGTGTTGTAAAAATGTGTGACTTGTTACTTAATCTCATTTAAAAGATCTCCAATCTTTTTTTTCCTGCAACCTGGCATGACTGAATTATTATTTTATTAAGCTTTAAAAATGCCATTTGGTTTTAGAAACAAAACATTTTTGGTGCTTCAGATGCATAATCATTGATCTGCAGTAGATTTGTCAGCTAAACCCTGATATCTCAGGACCTGGTTATGTCGATGATTTTTTGACACCCCTGACGTAATCAAGATAACCGGGTTTGACTGTAATTGCAGCTCTTAAGAGCTTTCTTCACTTAACAAAGAATTTGTTATCATAGCTTCAAAATGTCCCTGTAAACCATTCTTACTGTTAATAATCCACATTTACTGTTGTGCTGTCTTTTTTTAATGAAAAAATGTGTTTGCTTCCACCACTGACATTTTGTTTTCCAGTATACCCTGAATGACATTTTGAACCTAGTCCAAGCCAGTGAAACAGAGATTGGGGTTGCTTTAGAGAAAATGCATGCTGTAGAGATTGATGGTAACTTTTTAAATTAGTTACCCTTTACTGACTTTACCTTTGTTGTATAATCCATTTTATTCAAATTTAATTCTAAATCCGAAACATCCAGTAGTTGTGTGAGGTACTGTTCATGATGCAGGAAACCTAAAAGCTTATAGCTGAGGGTGCCTAATCACTCAGTGCTGAACTTTGACTTCTTGTTTTATATGCTTGAATTTAGTGCAAAAATGCATGATATTAAAAATTTTTTAATAGTATTTCATATCACTGATATATGGAAGTTTTTGATTCATTGGAATTATTAGAATATGACATAATACCAAGTAACACCACTGATATATTCTTCAACCATTTCCTAACACATATATATTCAATAATGCAAAATTTGTACAAATTTGTCTGCTTGGAGAAAAGTGATTTGTGAGAACTCCTGAAAATTAGTTTAAAGTTGTGCATATAAAAATGTATTCAGTGCAGTATACAATTTTTCTTTAGCTGTTAACCCATAAAGTTAAGGTAGGCAACTGTTTACACATCTGGGTACCTCAGCTTGACATGAAATGTTGTTAAACTAAAATTGATTAGCCCATTGGGCCCTGAAACAAGCATTCCATTGTAGTTTGAACCTTGCATTCATCAAGGAAGTTTAACGAATGCATGTTTAAAATGCGGATTACCTAGAAAATCCAAAATGGCTGACTTCTAGCAGTGTTCTTCTTCAGATGATTTCTGTGGCAAATACTGGCTGGGGATAGCAATGATGCCCAAAGTTTTAAACTGTATCAGATGATTTCTGTGGCAAATACTGGCTGGGGATAGCAATGATGCCCAAAGTTTTAAACTGTATCAGATGATTTCTGTGGCAAATACTGGCTGGGGATAGCAATGCAAGATTTATAAAGTTTTAAACTGTATCAGATCAGTGGAGCAGTGAAATTTTTACTGGAAATGCCAGTGGGTGATTTTGAAAGCGAAAATTATGCATAGCACGAGACTGATGTACATGCCAGATATACAAAAAGAGAAGGCATGCCAGTCAACAAACCTATTCAGTGGTACTTTAAAATTAAATGTAGAAAAGGCAAAATACAGGCAATTTAAAAGTAGAGTGCAATTTTCATTTCTTTTCTCAAACAATTGAGCCCTAATGCAGTGTTCCAGCTAGGATTTCAAATGACGGGTGCTGACCAAGGCACTTTGAGCGCAGTAGGACAATGTTTCAAGATCAGGGCACTTCAGATGTGAATGGATGTCATATAGTAACTAATAAAAAAGAGAAAAAATAAGTAACTTTGACTCAACATCATTTATTTCCCAAACTATACACTATTTCAAACAACATGTAACTAAAAGCTAGGATGATTCTTTATTAAAGGTTATAGGTTTTGGGTCTGTTGCCGTCTCATCTGTCCTGGTTTCATTGGTAGGTTCATTTGAAGAGAATCTAAAACAAATACAAATGGTCATTTTACTATTCATACTCCAATAATATTGATACAATTTGAAGTTTCAAATTTACAATGACAATAATATAATAATAAAACAACAACAACAACAATAATAAATGACATTATGGTCTACACAGTATATGATAATTAGAAAATTAATATCATAAAAATAAAAACCATGAAACTTAAAGTATGATTTCTTTCTCTCGCTCTATATAATGTAAAGAATACAATATTTTTTTTTATAAAAAATAGTTACTTTTTTATTGAAACATCATTCTTGTAATTGTCAGATATGTTAATTTCACTATAAAGGCAAATCAACATTTGTATTCCATTTCATCATTGTACTGACATTGAGAAAGAAATATGTCCATCTACATATTGTGCATTCTGAATAAATTTGAGTCAGTTGTACAATTATGATGAGTATAAATGAAAAAAAGAATAAATTAAATTAAATTGAGGGCTACTGCTCATCAATAATTATTTCTTTATACACACATAGGTAAGAATATATGGACCATAAAAGGCTGCAATTTCTGTTTTCATATATTTTAAAGCATCACATAACCAACAGAAACGGTTTTAGCTTACCAAGACGAGTCTTGATGATGGTGTAAGGATTGGGGTATCAAATAGGAATAAAATAAAACATTTCGAATTCATGAATAAATTGAAAATAAAATGCAATTACCAAAAATGTTCTGTCACATATACCGCTCCGGTGGCCTAAGTGGTTAGAGCGTCCGCCTCGGATGTGGAAGGTTGTGGGTTCGATCCCCGGCCGAGTCATACCAAAGACTTACAAAAATGGTACTGACGGCTGCCTCACTTGGCGCTCAGCATTAAGAGGTTAGTGTTAGGACTGGTTGGCCTGGTGTCAGGATAATGTGACTGGGTGGGACATCATGCTACATGTCTGCGGCATGATGCCCCAGTGCTAGACATCACTATAAACTGCCACACTGCAGACATCGTAGCGATATGACTGAAAAATTGTTAAAGCTGCATTAAAAATTCAAATCACATCACAACACACACTGTCACTTTCCTCTTTTGCTTAGATCCCATCTTTGCAAGTGAACTCTCTGTGGTAGGCATTCTTTGTGGTGATTGTGCGCGCATCGATAATAAGCCTTAGTGATAAAAATCGAAGTTAACCAATGGTAAGGCTGTGGCAAAACCGGCCAAGAGCATGGTGCCAGAACAGATTTAAATCTCGGAAGGGAATGATCGTGGCACTTTTAAATATGATAGGAATGTTCAAAGGCATCATAAATTTGACAGGGGCACTAAAAAAGTTGGGCAGGGCATGGCGCCCCTCTATTTATGCTTAGCTGGAACATTGCCTAATGGATCTTATGCTACAAAACCATAGTTCTGTAAGGTTCAGATAAATTGAATAAAGAAGAATCTTTAAAAAAAGATTAAAAAGGACAAAATGCCAAACAATCTTTGGCATTGATGGACCCAAATACAGCATCATGGAATGGATAAGAAATTTAGCATAGTAGTCAGCAAAGTACTGATTCAAGAAAGTGAAACTTTGGCAGAGCTAATGTTAGTGAAAAATCTTATTTTGGGGAAGAAATATCCAAGAAATGATACCTATGAACTGTGGAAAATTGTACATAACAACCATAAAGAACAGTTTCCCAATTTGTTCAGCCTGACTAAACAAGCTATGCATAAGCCTCTTTAGACAGCAGACTGAAACTTGATTCTTGGCACAGAGCATATTCATATGCATAAGGAACAGGTAAAGTTCAGAAACAATCAACAAATTAATGCTTATACAAGTGGGGCAGACATCTTTTGAGGATGTTGATTTCAATATAGTTCAGACAGAGTGGTGCAGTAAGAAAAAGATATATTGAAGTGTTGGGTAAATTTTGACCTTTGGCAATTTGCCCCTCCTTATTTTCCCCCCACTCTCTCCACTTAATTTGGTGACAAGGGGAAAGCTCCCTTTTTAGACAAAGTCTTGTACTTCATGTTTACATTTATTTTGAAGTGTTTTCCTTTCTTTGGTTTTGTGCAATTCATTCTTTTTTTTACATTTTTTGAATTTTGACCTTTAATTGGAACATATAGCCACTATTGTGCTGAGGTGGCATGAAGCATTACTACAAACAAATGTATCTGGAATTTCTTAGTAGTGCATCATATTTTAAGAGTTTCATCATATAAAACATTTACAGGTCTAAGTTATCCAGAATCCTATAAAACTTATAATGTCACGGATCATAGAGGAAACGTTGAGCAACCAAAACAAGAGGTGTGATATTTATCACTAAGGCATCCATAGCTAGAAATCTGAAAAATTGGATCTTTGTTGGGAAAATAACCTTTGCAAATTCTCAAGCTAGGGATCAAACTTAAGACTATAGAGGCGTGAAGCAAGTACACTAATGTTTCACTGTTAGGGCTTCAAATCTTGGCATCTTGTACTGTTTTATAAAATACAGTCCAGTTTGCCAGTAAAGTTCACTATTTATGCTTTCCAAACAGCTGTTATGCAAGGGTAGTCTTGTTTATTTGGTATCAATAATGTGTAATTAGAACTTGTTGCAATTTGCTTTTATTATTTAGATTATTTCATAATTCATTTTATGCCCAAGATGGGAGCATCTAGTGTCTGTGTTGTTTATACATGGGTTTGTTGGGACAGCTTTGGGTATTTTTCCAGTACTTGTGGCTCCATCATCCATTGCCTCAATCACTGCATATTTAAATGAATGACAATTTTAAGTTGTCAAAGTTTTGATTCCATCTCTTATGTTGTAATAAACATTTATTAAGTTAATTGCAAATTTGGAACATTATATGATACCAAACATTCCTTTCTCATGACACTATTGGTCTGTTAAGGTTATGCCCCTAGATGGTTCCTTGAGATAAAGAGAAATAAAATATATTTGATGCTTGTTTCTTATACTTTAAGAACTCAGTACCTAATTCGCTTCCTCATTAGGAGTTTATATGATCAAAGATTTCCTTTCTCATTAAACCATTGTTGTTCTCTGGGTGAGACCCAAAGGGTCAGCATGTAGGACACTTTTTAATGAATGTTTTTCACAAGATTATATCAAAAAGTGTTATCCTGTTTAGTACATACTAAGAATTTAACACCATCACATACATGCTTTTTTGTCACATTATACTGCTTATGTTTGTTTAAATCATGAAGTTACATTTAAGAATTCAAATCATTATGTTTTATTTTGTGCTGTAATGTTGTTCATGATATCTCAAGCCAGATATGCCTTACAGGCGACATGGGTCATAGCATGTTCCTGTAATAATAAATAAAACATATTGTGTACTTTTTATGCCTTGGACAAAAATTCTGCCTAAAAGTGTTTGAATTAGGTTTTCTTGTATGTTTTCATTCTTTCATTTTAGGTTTTTGGAGGATATTGGATTTTGAATTCCTGACACAGGTCTTGAACCACGTTATTCAGATGTGTGAGGAAAATGACTGGCTAAACACAGGAATCCCTATGGAGGAATGTCTGAATACTCTACAGGAACTATTTCCGAGGCAGGTGCACTATGAATTGAATTTGTTACTGTTGTTGTCTCATCTGCATAAACATGGTGAGACATGGAGATCACTTTAGATCGTGAGGAAGCAGTCTAATCTACATTCATGTTTTGTTTTAGTTTTGATATAAGGGGGATACGTCATTGCATTGATGCATATGTGACACTGCATTCTACATGACAGAATATTCCTGTCTTTGTCATTAACATCACTTGAGATACAGGATTGGTATATTTCCTTATAAGCTTCAGGGATTTCAGGTGCTTCACTATTCTTGCTAGTGTATGATGTACTGGAAAAATTCATTGCTCAGATGTCCAGGACATGTTGAAAAACCCACCATGCAAATGCACATGCACTCCACCATGATCATGCCCAACAAGGCAAGCTTTTAATGCTGAAATATTTATATCGGCATTCTTTGTAGATAACATATGTCACTGTCAGGATAAATACTCGCAGGATTGGAACCAGATGTTTGAATTCAGTAATTGGTATTTATCAACAGGCATGTATTGAAAACAAATGTGAGTTGTTGAGAATCAGCTGTTTACAGAATTTCACTCTATACCATGTTGATAATACTGAGAAAAAAACATTCCAGCTATTTGTTCATGCTGCATCATATAATATGGGAAAACATTTTCATCAGTTAAATATGAGATGAATTATTTATTTTGTGGAAAATATGTTTCAGTCCTTTACACTATCGTTTGCAGATGGTTTTGCTATCTCAGTGGCTCTTCTTTTTAATGCTGCTTGATTACAGGATCAGTGTAATGAGCGAGATAGTATCATTCCTGGACTTATGGTGCAGCCAAGGTTGACTCACAACAGGAAATATCTCTCAAACAGTCACAACCGGATGTGACTGTGTGTACTGATGCTAGTACTTGTGGTTGGGAAGCCCTTCTGTTACCAGGCCTGTTACCGGGCTTTGACACTGTCAGTGGCCAGTGGTGTCTGGAGGACACAGGTCTCCACATGAATCTCTTGGATGTAAAAACTGTTATCAAGGCCTTTCATTTTTGGAGTGACCATCTTGAGTACAAGCTTGTGCTTATCATGTAAGACAACTCATTGGTAGTGACATACCTTCTCATGCATAGTGGTACCAAATCACCCAACTCTGCATTCTGGTCTGGGATTTCCACTGTTGATGCACACATTGCAACATCCACATCCAGATCAGACATAATACTGGCAGACTGTCTTGGCAGGTTCTTTGTTGTGGAAGGGACACAGTCTCGATACTGAATCATCCCTCCATCTATCAGTCTTTCATCTCATCAGATTTGCCTGCTATGGGTGCATCTGATAATAAATATTTTTGCAGCCAGCTAGAATCAGAGACTACCCGTCTTCTCCAGTATCAGATCCCAAGGCTCGGTCCCTCAAAACTCTATCAGGTGGGAGGGTCTGTTTGGCCTTTGCCTACAACTCAATGATCATAATTCCGAAGATTATGCAGTAACTGAGGGACCAGAAGTGCAAAAGTATTTACATTGCTTGGACTAATCCTGGTTCAGTGATCTTCTGAGTCTAGTGATAGATGAACTGAGGAAGATCCGAGTCAGGCTGAATCCTTGGACCCACATGTTCCAACCGTGTCTGAACCATCTTCTTCTCTCTTGGTTCTTGTCAAGAGAGCATTGCAGCTTAAACAATTGAATCCTTCAGTTGTGGAAAGAATTGCATGAGGCTAGAATACCCTATGCTTTAAAGGCATACCATAGAAAGTGGCGTGTTTTCAGGGACTGGTGCAAAGTCAGTAACATCATCCATTTGAGTGCCTCAGCCCACAAGTAGCTGACCTTTTTCTCTGGTTGTTTGAGGAGAAACCATTGGTACCAATTACTATTATGTGCTATAGCTCAATGATATCAGATACATTCTGTCAGGGAGGATCTTGGTCATAACAAAGACATCTCTGACTTGTCAACCAGCTTTGACTTGCATAGGCCTAAATCACTCTCATTGTTTCCCCACTGGAATATTTCCAGGGTACTGACATGGCTGAATTCAAACAAATTCAAGCCTTTAGCCAGGACCTTACTGAAATCTTTTCATACAAAATCTGTTTCCTGATAGCATTAGTTTCAGCATGCAGAGTTAGTGATCAAACTCACCTTCAGGTTGGATCAGATGGTAGGTGGTCCTTATGGTACAGCCTAGTTTCGTCACCAAGAATAGTCTGCCATTGGTGGGCAATGAAAAAGTCATATGACCTATCTCTTGTATTGACACAATCCAGGAGGCCTTCAAACAGGACCTGGCACATGCATGCAGATTTTATCTGAAGCAGACTGAGCCAGTTTATGGTGCTGAAAGATGCCTCTTTCTCCCAGCTAAATCTGGGAAAGAGGACACAACACCTGCAAGCCCTCTCATCATGGTTGAAGTGGGTGATGTGGACAACATACTCTGACATTTTGCAAGAACAAAAAAATCCCCATGAAGCTAATGAAATAAGAGTAATCTCTGCAAACCTTGCCTTTGACCATAATGTATCTATCAAAGATATCATCCAGACCATCAGGTGGTATGCAGAGTCAACATTTTTTTGAGATTTTATCAATGAGATTTGGCTCCACAGCAATAAACTCTGGATCTGGTAGGCCCAGTCTCAGTTGCACAAGCAGCTGCCAGACCAAGTTGACATCAACAAAACCTCTAGATGGGCACCCTGCACAGCTTTTGCTGGATTGGGCTGGAAATTGTATGGGGTAAGAAGCACTCATTATTTCTTCTTCCCAGATGTAAACCACATCAACTCTAGTTGTGCTGCTTGCAGACCTGGAGAGTGGGTTAACCTTTAGAAAGGGAATCCAGTCTTCTTCCCTCAAAGGTTGCCTGGGGTATAGTCGGATGCTCAACATTCTCTCCAGCTAGTGCCTATTTTCCTAACGTTAATATGAGTAGGGAACATATTCAAAGAAGAAAGCAAATTGTTCAGTAAAAGTGAATATATTTGTAATTTATGATTCACCAAGAATACTTACTATACTTTTTCCTGTCCTAGAACTTATGGTGAAACTATTTTCACCTAGGTCATATGTCCCAAGACTTAAGAAACAAAATAAATTTGTATTGCATTTGTACCTCCCCCCAACTGCACATTGCAATAAAATAAATAAACAAAACGCTTATTTGATAATAAAAAGAAAGAAACTAACATTGTATTGTTATCCTTTATTCCTTTTTTTTCAATCATGAGTATTAAAGAATAAAATATATCCAAGAAGTCCATATATGTAGCATAGGATTCCATGCTGTAGCATGTATCACTTATGACAACACATGACATGTTCACATGAACATTGAGAAATAAATCTTGTTGGCTTGTGCTCACAGGTTTGAATATGTTATCTGACAGAAAATTGGATCCAACAAAATTGCAAATGAGATGGAAATATTAATCAATATCTTGAAGACAACTGTCATTTATGCATGACATGGTGTTAGGTGCAAAATAACCAAGATTTAATCATATCCAGGTCAACTATATGACAGTATCTCGCAAATAAAAATCATTATCTGAAAACACATTCACTTACGTGCAAGTGACAATCTTTTCGCTAGCACAGGTTACCAAAGTATCATTAAAGCAAGTTATTGCTGTGTATACTATTTACCCGCAGACATCAATGCCCATTTGTATTAATTATAACTACAGATACCAAGCACATAGAAGCCCAGGTGGTAAATAAATGCAACTGGCAGCGAACAGTGAACTCAGTCTTTGAATTTACTGACAGGAGATAAACGACAAAGGTTATTTTTATTACAAAGCAAGCTGACCTCGGAAGCCTACTTTAGATACTTTGAAGCTGGGTTTTCTTTTCTTAAAGGATATCAATACAAAGTTTATTGCAAAGTAAGCTGACCTTGGAAGCAGACTTTGGATTCTTTTAAGTGTGCTGATTTTTTTTTTTTTAATATACAAAGACGGCCAAGATATGGAAGCTAACTTTGGTTCCTTTTCATCGGTATGCATGGGAATTTCGAAAATAAATGGAAACAATGAAACAAATTTTAAAGTGACACAGTATAGTGCTTTGTGCATGGACATCGATTCCCCAGCATCACCCAGAAGAGTTGGAGAAAATAAAATAATTTGATGAATTTGTGAAGGCCAGAAGAGAAGCAGATGATTTCGTAAACGAGAGGGAAATAATCAACCAATATCATGAAGACAACTGCAATTCACACATGACACTGTGTTAGGTGCAAAATAACCAATATTTAATTATATCCAGGTCAACTATATGACAATATCTCACAAATAAAAATCACTATTTGAAAATACATTCACTTGAGTGCAAGTGACAGTCTTTTCACTAGCACATGTTACAAGAGTATCATTAAAGCAAGTTATTGCTGCATATACTATTTACCCGGAGACATCAATGTCCATTGGTATTATAATTACAGATGCCAAGCCCATAGAAGCGTGGGTGGTAAATAAACACACAACTGGCAGCGAGCAGTAAACTCAGTCTTTGAACTTACCGACAGGACATCACTGACAAAGGTTATTTTTATTATAAAGCAAGCCGACTTTGGATACTTTGAAGCTGGTATTTTCTTTTTTTAAAGGATATCAATACAAAGGTTATTTTATTGCAAAGCAAGCCGACTTTGGAATCTTTTTTTGGGGTCAATTTTTTTATTTTTTTTTAATATACAAAGATGGGTGAGATACAGAAGATGACTTTGGTTTCTTTTCACTGTATTCATGGGAATTTTGAAAATAAATTGAAACAATGGAACAGTTTTTAAAGTGACACAATATAGTGCTTTGTGCACCGACATTGATGATCCAGTGTCGCCCAGAAGATTTGGAGAAAATTAATTCATTTGATGAATTCATGAAGGCCAGATTTCACTGACAAGATGATCATTAACATGGATGAAATTCTTTTGTATTTTGATCTCATTCCTGGATGGACTGACTATAAGATGGGGGTCGGAAGTGTGAGAATTAGCATGACTGGTGCAGATTTGAAAAAATCTGACTCTAATCCTTGCAGTTTCCAATTCAAGTGATGTGTTGCCTCTAACAATAAGTTTTTACGGTATGAGAAAGCTAAAAAATATATTCATGCAACGAAATAATAGATTCTATGTGTGCTGGTAAAGGGTTGTGTTGATGAGATGATGCTGCAGTGGATTAAAGAGTTTTATCTCATGTACATAGTTTTATATTTTTCAAAATAAAAATTCAGTTGGAGTGCATTTTCTGACATGTAATTTTCGAATGATTTAAATGGTGTCCCACAACTTTCGACTAAAACAAACAATGTATCCCAGAACATACAGTGCACGAAAAAATTACTTTCAAAATTAATTTTTGGTGTCTCAACATATACGGTAAATATGGTACCTAATCACATTACTTTCATTCCAGATGTTAATGTAATCAGGTAAAAATTCCAGGAGAAACATAATTTCCTAATAAATTTGCTTTATTATGAAAAAAGTTTTAAAAATGATATTGTTTTTATTGCTAGAATTTGTTATAAATTACATCAGTTTGGCTTTGTTCAAGTGTCAGCAGTCTTCATTTCTGTGAAAGTAAACTATGTTGTGTTATGATAGTTCTTGTCATGACCTGCCACAAGTGTACAAGGGGCAGTATTAACCTTGTCTGTTTTTTCCTCTATGTTTATGGAGTTTTACAGCAGAGCAGCACTTGAAGATTATTCATTGCCATGGTAAGTATAGTAAAAGGCCTTACCCAAGGACACACCACGGTAAGCATAGTATGGGCTTTACCCAAGGACACAGCACGGTAAGCATAGTAAAAGGCCTTACCCAAGGACACACCATGGTAAGTATAGTAAAAGGCCTTACCCAAGGACACACCATGGTAAGTATAGTAAAAGGACACACCCATGGACACACCATGGTAAGTATAGTAAAAGGCCTTACCCAAAGATGCACCACGATAAATATAGTAAAAGGCCTTACCCAAGGATACACCATGGTAAGTATAGTAAAAGGCCTTACCCAAGGACACACCATGGTAAGTATAGTAAAAGGCCTTATCTAAGGACACAACATGGTAAGGACAGTAAAGGGCTTTACCTAAGGACACACCATGGTAAGGACAGTAAAGAGCTTTACCTAAGGACACACCATGGTAAGTATAGTAAAAGGCCTTATCTAAGGACACAACATGGTAAGGACAGTAAAGGGCTTTACCTAAGGACACACCATGGTAAGGACAGTAAAGAGCTTTACCTAAGGACACACCATGGTAAGTGTAGTCAAGGGCCTTACCTAAGGATGCACACCATCTTGGCCACTTAGATGAGCCTGGATCACTATCTTGGTGTGTTCTTGGGTAAGGCACTTTACCTTAATGCCTTAGCACTATACAGAGTTGCCTACCCTTATGATATTGGCGTAAGCCTCACAATTTTCAGGGGTAACTTACGCCATTATAATTTTCCTTGTTTCCCTTATGAATTTCAGGAAAAATCATAATTTCCTTTTTGAAATTAGTTGTTTTCATTCAGATCAAGTATTAGTATCAGAACATCACTTGGCCACTATGCCGTGAAATAACCTCAGAAGGCATTGTAGGAATACACATCAATTTGATGTATTTGGTGATTTGCTTCTGGCAGAGTGCACCACATATGCTACAACAACAAAGACATTGTTCCAATTGTGACCTTGTCCTTCCAATGCAATATTGTTCCATGATATGAACAAAAGTAGCTTAGAATATAGTACTCAGTGGTGATGAATTACATTGAGGCTTCTTTCTCAACTTGACAATAAAGGCATTTGTGACTGCTCTGACTGCTGGTATTAGTGTAACCAAATAAGGCAATAAAAAAACAACATGCTCATGAAACTGGCTTTGCTGATGATTCACCAAGAAATTTTACACGAAAACAATGAGCACAGAAGTTCAAACCAGAATACATGCAACTTTTCCTCATTATCCAGAGATCTGCAAAAGGTGAAACCTTTGCCTTTTGTAATACATGTAGTCAGCATTTCAGCATAGCACCCGGAGGGAAGGATGATTGCAAAAACATGTTTCCACAAAGAAACACAAAGATTTAGCTGCTTGCAACGTTCTTTAAGTCCAAAAAGGAATTCTCTGATTTAGATGTTGCAGTTATGAATGTAGAAACTCTCTTGAGTGAATTCATTGTCAAGCATAATATACAAGTAAGTGTAGTAGATCATGTGAGCAAGTTGTTTGTCAAAATGTTCCCTGACTCCAAAATAGCCTCCAAATACAGAAACTTCAACAACTGTAAATGGACCTTCTTTAATAAAGAAAGATAATATTGTTGACAATATAAAATGCAAAGCCTATTCGGTTGCCACAGATGGAAGTAGTGACTTGGACGTAAAGTAGAATCCAGTTGTAAGATATTTTGACAATAAGGAAGGACAAGTTATTTTTATGATACTGTCTGTACATATTTGTGTATAGGAGGCCACTGGAGAAAATACATTTAAATTATTTGATTCCGAAATCAAATCATGGTCTATTTCATATAATAATACAATTTCACTTGGATGTGACAATGCTAATGGGATGGTTGGAAAAGGAGTGTTTGGATATTTTTTACATAAACAATCAAAACTTTATTGCTCCAGTTGCCATGTTATTTGATTCACATGGCAGCAGAAAAGTCTTCTGCCTAACTTAATGCCAAGGCGGAGGATCTTCTTATTGACATTTTTCACTAATTAGAAAAAAGTTCCATTAGGAAAGATTCCCTAAAATTCTATCAAGAATTTCACATCAAAGAAAATTGAAAAATGTTAAAACATGCATGTACTCGTTAGTTATCACTAGACAAGTGTTTGAATTGTCTCTTGAACCATTGGGCCCCTTGAAGGATTTTTCTGGCAAATGAAGAGAAATTATTTACAAATTGAACTCAGAGTTATTGTGTAGCCAGAAGAATGCAACACTGATGAAAGAGTGGACATCTTATCCATTAATAAATAAGGTTTGTCTATATTTTTTTAGTAGTTTTAATCTCCTTACTGTTTAAAGCAGCTACATTACTATATTTCTTGTCCAACATTACTATTTTTCATTGGAAGGGTTAGGTAACTCTGACTATATAACATTGAAGTGGTGTGCTGTAGAAAAACCCAAATAACACATACAATCTGCTTTCAGTTAGAAACTTTATTGTTTAAATATTTAATTAAAAATTTTATGTGCTTAATTATTTCATCTCGTTTTTTGTAGTTTTCCATGTTTATTTCATATTGCATCAATATGTTTGCAGGAAGGTGCTGGAGCACATAATTAAAATGTATGCTGACAAAGTGGGGACCTCAAGTAATTCTGAGGAAGAAGAGGATGAACCTTTAACAATAGGTATAAATAAGTATAATTTGAACTCACAGATTTACATGTGTATAATTAAAATTTGAATTAACTAACATACATGGGTATAATTAAGTATAATTTGAATTTACTAATTTGCATGCGTATATTTCAGTATAATTTGAATTCACTAATTTGCATGCATATAATTGTTGTTTATATTATATGATATTAAGTATAATTATAATTAATTTACATGAGTATATTTAAGTATAATTTGAATTTACTAATTACATGGGTATAATTAGGTATAATTTAAATTCACTTATTTAATTGTGTATTATTGAGCATAATTTAATTTACTTGGGTATAATTAAGTGTAATTTGAATTACTGATTTACTTGGTGTCAATAAGTATATAATTAAATATAATTAATTTACATGGGTATAGTTGAGTATAATTTGAATTCACAGGTTTACATTAGTATAATTAAGTATAATTTCAAGACCAGTATCAGTAAATGGAAAGTAAATAAAAAATACTGTTTGGTTGAAATTCTCCCCTTGAATATAGTCAATACATGCAGAAGAAGACTTGATTACCATCATAGAAAATGAATTAGAACATTATAGACTTATGTATCCAAATCACCCATTTATTACTGGTGGAGATTTCAATGCCTATACCTCCACAGAACCTGATTTTATTATACATGATTGTATTAGGATCATTGATAAGAACATTGCCTATGTTGAGGATATAGATTTAGGGGTAAGAGCAAATAAGGACAGAAAGGTACTAAATCACTATGGCGAGAATTTACTGAAATTTTGTCAATTATCAGAAATGATGATTGCAAATAGTAGTTGTGGGGATGAAAAAGGTATTGGAAACTTACATGTATACAAGACACCTGCTACAACCATAGACTGCTTACTTTTAGATCAGTCATTATTTGCATGTATAACTACCTTTAGGATTGGTAACAGAATTGAATCGATTAATCAACCAATAATATTTACTTGAATCTAGATGATCCCATCACCATCACAACTGATATTAATGAAAGTATTTCTCCAAGAGTAAGATATATATGGAATGAAACAGAAAGAAATATATTTGTCCAGAATATCATCTCCATACTATCAGGAAGATCCAGTACTATTCTTACAATGATTGAACAAAATCAACTCAATACCACTCCAGATTCTATCATGGAGGGCTTTATTGACTCAGCACAGACAATGAGAAATGATCAAAATGATGTCATAAAATGATCGATTTTCTGCCAACAAACAACCATAGCATGATGCAGACTATAAAATAGCAAAATATCATGCACATGATGCACTTAGAAACTTCATAAATAATAATATGGCAGATAACTTGGCTTTGTGTAAGCACTATAGAAATATGGACAAAAACCACAACAAGCACAAATGCAACTTATACAGAGAAAAGGAAAAGGGAAGTCTTGAAAAAGAACTTTAAGATAAAGACTCAAAATAGATTTTTAAAATGTCCCAGAACCATGCATGGAATAATTAACCAGATGGTGCCAGTACTTTTCTGAGTTATTTAATATTCAGTATGAGATGGACCAAAATTTTAGATTACACAAAACAACTAATATTGCCTTGCAAATCTGGACAGTAAAATAACTCAATCAGAAGTGCAGCATGCTGTAAAAAGTTAAATTCAATGGATAGGTTACAATTTTATAATAAGATCAGAAACAATCCGAGTTGTCAATACTATAGAGATTATTTGAACTCTTCATACAGTGTTAGCTTGCTATGCTTATTCAGAAATGGATGTTTTCCCATAATGGCAAATATAGATAGGTATAAAAATATCAAAAAATGTTGAAAGATTGTGCCCTTTCTGTGCAGGTATAGAAGATGAGTTCCACTTTTCTGTTAAAGTGTCCCGTGTATAATAATTTGAGAAATGCCTATGTACCTTCATACATTCAGTGTAATGCAAATAACATCAAGTTTTATAAACTTTATCCAGAGAATCAAAAACAATATCCTACATAATTTTGCTGTTTATCTAGCAAAACCTTTAAAAATGATAGAATCAGTTTGTTAATCCTAGAATTGTTGTTTTGTTGTTGTACCATATTTTTAGTACATGCATGTAATTTAGGCCTGGGGCCTATGTTATTAATAAAAATTATTATTATTATTATCATTATTATTATTATCATTAAGTATAATTTGGATTACTAATTTACATGGATATTATTTAATTTGCATGGATATAAGTAAGTATAATTTAATTTACATTGGTATAATTAAGAATAATTTGAATTCATTAATTTACATGGATAGAATTAAGTATAATTTAATTTACATGAGTATAATTAGGTATAATTTGATTTATGTGGGTAGAATTAAGTATAATTTGAATTCACTGATTTATATGGACATATTTTAATTTATATGGTTATAATTTATTTAGTAAAATTAGATTTCAGTAATTTACATGGGTATAATTAAGTATCATTAATTTACATGTGTATAATTAAGTATAATTTGAATTAAGTAATTTACATGGGTATAATTAAGTGTAATATGAATTCACTATTTTACTTGTGTTACCAGTATTTGGGGATTTGTTTGGGTTACTGAAAATCACAGGTTTCTGCAGAGACAATAGGATCATTATCCATCTTTTCTTGTAAATGTTGATGATAATGTCCTTCATTTGTGGCAGTGTCTGTGTCATGTAGCTGCTAAATAAATATTCATTTGTAATATAATACATTTGAGATATTTAGGAAAAATGTGTTAATTAGGAGGGTGCTAAATAAAATGGTGATCATGCATCTGATTGGCTGAGCTTGGGAACAACCAACCATATGTTGAATCAGATTTTGAGCAAATTTGGAGTGCAGGCTGCGGTCAGTGAGATCTCATGTTAGTTTTGAGCACAAATTATACCGGAGATCTTGCATTTAATTTGCTGAGCTTACTCTGTTTCAGTATTAGTTTGACCAGATTTGGTATGTAATCTTGTATCACCAAGGTCTCAGATGTGCAGTAATGAGTGACATCCATGTATATTAATAATGTCATCTTGGTTCTAATTGGTATCATTTGTGAAGATCCTAGAGGCCATATTTCTGGTCGTATTTTTATCAGATTTGGTAAGTATGCTTATGTCATCAAGACCTCAGATGAGTTCAGTTATGAATGATGTCTACACATATTAATGATGTAATCTTGCAACTGATTGAGTGAGCTTGTACACACTCTAGATGCCATATTTCTGATCCGATTTTGATCTGATTCAGCATGTTAGCTTGTCTCATCGAGATCTCAGATGAATTTGATTATGTGCAAGTTCCATGAACATTAATGAGGCTGGCTGGACAGATTGTAGGAATTAAACCTACAGCTTTCTGGTCCAGAGTCCAGCACATTAACCACTGAGCTAATGCAGCTTCATTGGATGGGGGCTCTCAATGGTTTCAAAGTTATGATTTCAGGGGTAGGGCCTCAGGGAGGTAAGGACACACAGCTGCACATATTAACTGCCCTTATAATGCCAAGTTATGTGCATGTTCTTTGAATGTGGGGTAATGGACAGTTTCAAAAAAGAGATGAATCAGGGCCAGGAAGAGATCTAGGGGAAAGTGCTGGTTGTATATATGATTTGTAATTTTTATATAGAGAAAGTACCCTTATATAAATGGTTTTGAAAAGAAGATAAAAGAATGCAAACATTAATAGACAGAATAGCAGTTACATGCTCCAGCCATTTGTTTGCCCTTGGTACTTTCAGGACATATTTGAATTTACATTCACGGTCTGACATATATCAACTACCCAGGTGTGTGAGGTCAGGTCCACTTGGGTCACTTGTTATTATTTGAAGTTGACCTTGTCAGACTCCTCCATATGAAGGAAATGTACTCATGAAGGAAAATTATAGTCCATTCTGTCATATTTTGTGATTAGTTTCATCTATAAAGGACACCTGTCCATAAAGGGCATAGTTGTATCTATAAAGGACACCTGCCCATAAAGGGCAAGCTGTGTTCCCTGAATGTACTTTATTAACAGGTCTCACTGTATTATTATTATTCTTATTACTATTATTATTTTTATTGGTGATGTAGTTTAGACCTATTCTGATTGAATACAAGATTTATAAACCACATCAACACTCACAGCTTAGTAACGCAAAAGTTTTTGGTAGTTAGTCTTTGATCAGTCTTTTTAACTGAATTTGAGTAATTATCTTTTCAGATATTGATTACTACAGGCTTAATGAGGACAAGATCTGTCGTTTCTTTGCAGAGTTGAATTTAAAAGAAGCTGGAAAGGTAGGTATATTTTCAAGTTCACACAAGTAATATTTTGCATATATGTGTTTAGTTTTTATAAGGAGTGTGTCATCAATATGTACAGAACCACTTTATATTGAGAATAGCATAATATGCCAACAGTGGTATAGTAGACACTATCAAACTTTGTTAAATAATGGTGTTTTGAAAAGGAAATGAAGATATAACACTAAGTTTCACCATGCTTTCTTTCAACCCATATTGTTATATATTTGTGTGATTTTGGTCATGGGTCCATTTTAGTACAACATTATGACCTGAATCTCGCGAGTTGTATTACAATGTGAGAGAGAGCTGTACACTTTCTCCTTCAAATACATTCCCCAATCACATTATGTTAAGAATATTTTCCTGCTGCCTCATGAATCCAGCACTACTAAAAGATGAAAAATGAGTTTTTCTATCTCAAATAGACAAAGGACAATAATTCTTACCCATTACCTTCCCTTGTCACCACCAGAAGTCACCAGTTTGTAGCTTCACTGCTTTACTGATAACATCATACAGTTTACCTCCGACAATCCAAGCCATTTTTGTGTTTAAATTGGACCATCCAATGTTCCTTTTGGATTTATTATGTGGAATAATCATTCTGCTGCTGGTTTTGTAAATTACGTTTAGTTTCTGCCAAATTTGAGTGATTTTATCTTGTTTACGGACATTGTCTCTTTAAAACCACATTTACACCATGCTATCATTGACCTTGTGTTGTCATTATGAGTAGTGGGAATGTCATCAAAGTGCATGAAGTTCACAAAGTTTAAAGCAAGGGAGGACAACCATGACTCCTGTATTGTATGTACAAAATGTACATCGTCTCTTCCATGGTCTGAAGAGGTCTGAGTTTTAGTAGTCCGGAAGGCTACAAAAGGGAAGGAATGATGAAATAAGTTGAGAAAGGAAAGAGTTGACATCCTCAGTAAACAGCCGATGTCAGCCTGCATTGCAAAGTCATGTGCAGGATGCTGGGTTACTCATGCAAGTTCATTGTTTGCAACCATCAGCCACAGTTACATCAGCAGCAGGGGAGGAGGATAATGTTGAAAGGGTACAACCATCTACCTTTGAACAAGTGCATCATCTGGTCCAGGAGACAACAACACAACTCTTTACATCAGGACAAATTTTACTCCTTTTTCCCATGCTTACTTCCACACCTTTTTGTGACTCACTGGGGAAGTACTTCCCTAATTTTAGGCAGCCCAGTGGTGTAAATCCCCCTGCATATCTCAAATTTTTTTACACAAGGTGACAAACTTGAGTGGTTTAAAACCTTCCCCTTGCTGATTCTGCACTAATTTTATGTATTCCATCAATACATTCATTCGCTGGTTAAATATCTTTGCATAAAAAGATAAATTCCAACTTTGTTTCCCTTGTACAATTTAGGGAGAGATGCTTCCAGGATTTTATCTTAAGGGGGACTTCACCCTTTGTCACCTAAAGAAGTGTGCAGTAGGAAAGAAGAAGGGGGAAGAGGAAAGGGTCATAGTTCAATATTTACCTAACACTTCAATATCTGTCTCTTTTTCTTCCTGCTCCACTTTTTAGAGCTCTACAGAAATCAAAATCTTAAAAAAAGATGTCACCTCTAGTTGTATAAATATTAATCTGTTAATTATTTCTGAGCATACTCTGTTCCTTATCTGTGTATGAATATTTTTCTGTGCTTCCATCTGAAGGGACATATGCATAGCTAGATTTGTCAGCTTGAAGATGTTGGGGAACTGGTCTTTGTACCTGTTATTTACAGTTTTCCAGAGCTCACATATTTTCTTTTGGATACATCTGCTCCAAAATAGGTCTTTTTTACTAACATAAACTTTTCTTAAATCAGTAGTTTACTAACTACCATGCCAGATTTCTTATCTATTCTATAATGCTGTATTAGGGTTTTTAATCCATCAATGCCATAGTCTGCATTTGCAAACATAGGTATTCAAATAAATAACTTTACTTCTTAATTTCATTTTTTTCATCCTTGTTTATTCAGTTTATCTTAACCCTGATATGGATATATGGTTTTGTAGTATATGATCCGCAGGGCTAAATTGATTGGTAAAAAAATAAAAATTGCATTCTACTTTTAATTGTCTGTATTTTAAATGTGCTCAGTATTTTGCCCTTTCCACATTTAATTTTGAAATACTGCTGAGAGGGAGATTGACCGTTCTGCCATTATTTAATCCATCCAACATGTACATCTGACTCATATTTTACACCATTTTCGGGCTCAAAATCACTCACTGGTATCTCCATTAAAAATTTCCCAGCTCCAATAATCCAATATACTTCACAACTTTAAAAATTGTTGTCATCATCACTATCACCAGCCAGTATTTGCCGAACAAAAATGTAATGAACCACGCCAGGAATCAGACATTTTGGCTTTTCAGAGTAGCCCGTATTTTAAACACGCATTTGTAAAAGGTCATTCATGGAATGTTCAAACTGCACCATAATGATTTATTCCAGTGCACAATGTGCCAGTCAGATTTAGTTTAACAACCATTCATGTCATGCTTGAAGAACCCAGATGTGTAAACAGTTGCCTACCTGAAAAACAGATGTCGTGACAAGAATGGTTAACTAAAAAGTGTATACTTTGCCGAGCAAATTTTCGTATGTGGGACTTTCAGTTAATTTGTGGGAGTTCTCACATACCACTTTTCTCCAAGTGCACAAATTCGTACAAATTTTGCATGATTCACACAATGCCAACCCTGACAGCATCTCTGTTTTATGTACTACATACCAATGACTGTTGTGCGAAGCTTTTATGTCCCTTTGCTAGTACTTCCTGCTTGTCATTCAGAGAATAAGCTACACTGATTCCTGATTGGCAGTTATTATTTAACCTGGACCAGAACATGAAATAACCACCAATTAGATTTCAATGTAATATATTTTACTGTGTGACACACCGCTAGTGTCGCTTTCAAATCGACCAAAGTAGACCAGATAAAATTCAGTGTAAAACCTTCGCATAAAAGTTGTTATTAAATGATGAGTAAATGACTTCATTATATATGTGGAACATGTTTGGAATGTATCTTATATGCTGAACATGCAGCTGGGTTAAGATAATTAAGATGGAATGGAGGGGGTGCAGATTACGAACCATGTCACTTTGTTTTAATTTGCTCACAGTGAGCAAGTATTTTCAGTAGTCTTCTTTATTTTTTAATAATAAAAATGAGTGCCTAGGACTCCAGATGTTGTTTCAGATGAATTCTATATTTAAAGAATAACAAGGCAAACTAATAATAATTATTTATGACTGCTGAAGACTTAATTAACTTACATATGGTAAGTATTGTTTTGTATCGATTCTCCATCTCTTGTATTGATATGTGTATTGTTACAGCGAAAGTATTGATGCATTGATATATCATCTTATCATTTCATCTATAGTAGGTATCCAAGAAATTTATGTTTTAATCCCATAGATTGATGAGAAGTATATGTGGGTGTCGGTGTGGGTGTGTGTGTTCATATTCATATTCAACTTTTCATCAAAAACATTGTATCATGAAGCACAAATGACAAATGAGAACAAACCTGCTTGGAACAAACTTGTTGCTCAAGTCCTTGATTGATTGCTAAAATTTCCATTTAACCCTTCTTATTGGCTTGATCTTCTTTCTAATTGTGAAATTATCTGTATTTTTTATTTATATCCTCTCAGTTAGGTTTATACCTATCTAATTCCTGACTATCTCAGTTAGGTTTATACCTATCTAATTCCTGACTATATCAGTTAGGTTTATACCCATCTAATTCCTGACTATCTCAGGTTTATCCTTATCTAGAAGTCATCATCCTATTCAGTGTAAGAAAATCGTATCCATCCAGTCAAACCATTTTCATTAGCTGCATGCTGAGTGTATCGGGACACCTACTTTTCTTCAATGAGAAAAAATATCCACTTGGAAGATTGTGTGTCTGTGTGCTAAGTGTACTTTATGCTGGAAGGAATAATCTTGAAGTCCTTGGATAAATTAGATACATGAATGACACTAGGCATTGTATAAAAAGACTAACAGTATGTAGTAACATCTTTCAGGTTTCTTACCCTCAAGATAATATGTAGCTGATATTTACGATAAATTGTTTTGTGTTGTCATGTATTACTTTTATTTTTCATGACCATACAAAAAAGCCCCCAAAACTGATGAATTTTGATTACAGATATATATATTTCTGTTGTGACCTGGAGAAGGTAAAGCTCCAATGTCAATTGTAAGTTATATTTAATGAAGTCTGTCTAGAGTGGACTTTCTCTTCTGGGTCTTTTTCACTCCATTGCACAAAACAATCTATGTTCCACCTTGTTTTGACTCACAAAGTTCAAATAATAGCCATTCCACATTTATCATGCAGCAACACAAATGCAGTGTAATGCAAATGGCATGCTCTAAACAGCTAATGGCTTGCTCAAAACAAGGGAACAGTCTTAGTTTCTTAGGGGTTATTGGACTGGCATAAATCAACTCTCCATACAAAAATACTTGCAACTTAAAACATTTTGTCATTTTGGGTATGAAAACCATTAAGTAGCATTGACATTAATTGTTCTGTGTAGCTTGGTAGCCTGACATTAATTGTTCTGTGTAGCTTGGTAGCCTGCTCCCTCCAGACTCAGATTTAATCTTGTTTGTGTTTTTAGGTCACCTCATACACAGTACAATTATCAGATGATAAAAGAAATTTCAGTGGACATGTATTTTACTATTGCTTCTCAGGTTTATGAATGGTCCTTCACATGGAATTTATGAGAGTTTAGAAGGATCTCCTTTGATGATGGTTGTGAGGGTATATTAAATCAATTCCATTTATTTAAAGCCAGCTGTAAGTTGAAACAATCATTGAAATCTATGGGGCACCTTTTCAAAGTTTTTGGCCTCCAAACTATCTGCTTGAATAATATACAGACACCAATCTGGGAAAACTGCCCCCTGGTTTAAGATGTCATTATCTTCATTAACTTTACATATTTAAACTTTAAAAAGGACATCTGCCATTAAGGACAAAATGTACTGCTCCATTAGTATCTAGGCACTATAGAAAAGTCTCTGTGCTCTAAATGGTGATGGTCTTTGCAGAAACTTCAAAATCTGTGGAAACAATGTTGGATGTAAAGCGAATAGCCTTCATTTATACAGAAACTTGGGATCAAACTTGAAACCATACAGTTGCAAAGCAAGTATGTTACTACTTTGTTCTCCTGTTCTCTAGTATGCTCATATGTTATTGTTATAGGATGCAACAGATACAGTTACAATACTTATAAAATGTGTTTTATTATTTTCTTTTGTTAATTCCAGTTTAATCTGAAGGACTTTTTGTCAGTGTGGCAGAAATGTGTCCCAGAAGGAATGAAAACAGGGCTTTATCAGATTGAGGTAAGAGTCCAGCTGCCTTTATCTTATGATGAAGGTGGAACTTTACAGGTTGGTTAGCTTTTTATAAATATTCACATTGTTTGTGTGACAAGCTGTAAATAAAATAACTTGAGTAAATAACACTCCTGCATTATTACTTCCTTTCCATATGCTGCAGAGTAATGTTTAGGATTATAATATTTTCTTGGCATCACATTTGGCACTTGATGTAAAAGTTTTAGTGCTAATGAAAATCAGTAAAGACCCAATGGTATCTTGTTCAAAGTTAAAATTACAAATAATAGGTCACTAACTATCAGATTTTGATTTGTTTGGTCTCTTCTAATTTGAACCAAATTTTTAGCACGTAGATTTACCTAATTATTTATATTTCTCGATATAACGTTAGCTCATAATTAAAGCACTAGGTTCACTTTTGACTCTAATTAGCCCTATATCAGACATTATTGATATTTTATTCATGGATGGTACTTCATAGAACAGTTTGGTTTTAACATGGTTATTAGTCTTTACTTTGTTTCTAATTATGATGACATCATATACAGTGGAAAACATCAGATAACATGTAGCAATGTTCCTTATGTAATCATAAAAATAATAATCATCATCATTCCTGTTTGTTCCCTCTGTCAGTGTAGCTATCCATTTGTCATGGTTGTGGACTATCTGTTTGTCTTCCTCCAGGAATGCAGATGGTCATTACTTGAGTTTCTTATTGGTTTTGGATATGAGTTTCTGTTTAGTTCTCAACCATAACTCCTGGTTGGGGATTCGGTGTGGTGCACAGGATCTGTTGGAAATAAGTATTGATGAAGACCTGCAGCTTATGCTTCAAGTTCTTTCTGTGTCTCCAGATCTCTGCCCCATAGAGCAGCACTGATGTAACATTGGAGTTGAACAGTCTAAGCTTTATTTTCAGGTAGATGTTATTATTCCTTTGTATTGGTCTGAGAGTGGTAGAGACAAGGGTCTTGGCAGTCCTGGCCTTGACATTATCATCTGATCTGCCAGACTTGTTAACAGTGCTGTCAAGGTATGTGAACTTGTTAACATCCTCAATGGCTTGTCCCTCTAAGAGAATAGGTGCATCCTAGTTTGCATTGACTCAAAGGCATCTTGTCATGTCTTGTTGGCATTGATCTCCAGACCGTAGTTCAGGCTGCAGTATGTAGGCTTGCAGTCTTTAGTTGCTCGTGCTGGAATGTGTGTGAAAGCAGTCCAAAATCATCTATAAAGTCCAGATCTATAATATCATCTGCAATGTCCAGATCTTTCATTTTTTGAGTCAGGGACCACTGTATTCCTCGTGGTTGGTCCATTACCATCTTCATAACCCAGCCTATCACTACTGAGAAGATCATTGGTGAAAGTAAGCATTCTTGCCTGACACCAGGGTCAACAAAGAAAGATGGTAGTAAGTCAGTGTTGCGTATGACACGATGGGTTTTGTCTTTGTAGATGCTGAAAATCTTCTCTGGGATGCTGCAGTACATTAGGATTTTCCAGATGGTGCTTCTATCCACCATGTCAAATGCTTTCCTGAAGTCTACAAATTTTACATACAGGGGTGACCATCATTGTAGAGACTCTTAGATGATAATGTGGAATGTTACTGTCTGGTCTTTACATGACCTTCCAGCAATAAATTCTGTTTGTTCTGTCAGCCTGGAATCTACTGTAGACCTGTTCCTCTCTAAAAACAGCTCTGTGAAAATATTGTTCAGTAGGGATAGAAGTTGAATACCTTTCCAGCTCTGGCAGTCACTAAGGTCTCCTTTCTCGAGAATCTTGATGATGTAGTTCTTCCTACACTCTTATGGCACATCTTCTTTGTCCCATATTTGCTGTAGAAAGTCAATTAAGGAGAACCTTGTAACTTTGCTTCTGGTGGAAAGTTTTCTGGGCCATGGGGTTTACCACTCTTGATTTTCATGATTGCGTATATGACCACTTCCTTGGTAATGGGTCCTATGTTGCTGTCCAGATCCTTTCCCTCTTCTCTGATGGGTGCATTTTCCACAGGTGTGTTCTGAGCAAGCTGCTGAAATGTTCCTTCCACCTGTCAAACTGTTCTGCTGGTTTGCTTAGGATGTTCCCATTCTTTCCACATACAGGCATGATTGTTTTGGTTGCCAAGTAATGTTTTAGAGGGTCCTTATGTCATTTATTTTTGCAGCTTTATCTGCATCTGTGACAATCTTGTCTTTCTCGTTGACTTTTTACTTTTTTTATGGTTTGTTTTGTATTGTTCCTGAATATGCTGTGTCTGTGCTCATTTGTGATCCTGGAGGTGTCATATCATGGGTATTTATGTTGTCCAGTCTTCTTTATGCTGCTGATTCTGGTCATCAATTTTGCCATCACCAGTGAATGGTCTGAGCCAGTAACTGCTCCTCCAACAGATCTATCCTTTACTACCATATCTCAGTCAGAAACCATCCATGATCATCTAGCCACCTCAATCAGGGAATGATTATTAAAAGATTTGTCTGTCTCACAGCTTCAACTTTTCGACAATTACAGATACCTTAATAATAGATCTGACCATCTCACCAGTCTGTGGCTTCATCTCTCAGATTTATAGAGATCTTAGTAATAGATTTATCCATTCTAACATGCCTATGCAGGGCCTTCCATTAGATCTAAAAATGGAGGGTGAGTTGCCAAAGTTGGTGGTGGGTTTGGGTGACCTCCACCAACAGGGATACAGAATTGTCAGAAAACACAACAGATAATTAAAATGATATTGACATTAATTACCTATCATGCCAGTTACAGTCATTGTCAATTTTAAAGTATGTCCATTGATTTATAATAACTTATGTGTCTATGGTTACAGATAATAATATTAGTACAGTCAAATCCGTTTATCTCAGTTATTTTGGGGGTGGCAAAAAATCATCAGCATGACTGGGTCCCAAGATATAAGGTTCATAAAAACTAGTAATTTTAAAGCTGTCCTTGACCTTTATTCCTGTCTCTTACTCTAATGTTTACTGGAACGTTTCTGACAAACAGGTCGTAGTTTTATGATTAATTATTGCTTTATTTGTATACAGTTTTATTTTAATAATAAGTATTGTGATTTCATAACATTTTAGACAGAATTCAGACTCCAGCTGTACATAACAGACAATAAAGAAAGAACAGCATTGCTAATAAACTATTTGTGTGTGTACACTGATACACTGTAATGTGTCACTATAGTCCAGTTTTATGGGCTGAAGACAGAATCAGATTTTTTTTAGAAAACCATTAATAAACATCCAACTTCACCTAATACCTTGTAATGGCTAAAAGAAACAAATTTTTTGTTCTTTTTCTGACTTTGGAAAGTTACTATAGTAGCTGCTTACCAGCAGGTCTAGCAGACTTATCCAATGTTATATCAAGTCATACCTGCATGAAATCAATAGGAAAATTAATTATTTTCTAATAAATTGAGAGTATTATAATCATTATGTATTTAATTCGCTAACAGACAAGATATAACTACAGAGATGAAATTTGACCTGGTATTCACCATTTGCATTTCTAATCAAATGACTACACAAATCTCAGCAACCTATGTGTCAGTGACTTCAGTGGTCCAGTAGTTACATGATATCCACAATAAACCCCTTTCCAATATTGTACAAAGTTACAAAAATATTAAATTTAAGTCACATACCATTTGTAAAAGAATAAAAGGAGGCAATTCTCAATGTATTAGTCTGAGAACATCAACCAGAAACCTGTCACTGTTGTAGCAACATGGAGAAAGTCAGATTCATCAAGAATAGAGCATGTGTCAACAATGGGCTTGTTGTACACTGTATTATATGACTAACGCATTGACATGTGCTCTCTGTGGAAAGTTGATGCACATTGTTCTGCTGTATTGTCTGTACCCACATTTTAAGAATTTCAATTTCACAAAATATGTAGGACTATACTACAGATCATTTAATAGCCACTTTTGCCTGAAGTGTCTCCATTGCTTTGTATCTTCCTGGATAGAGTTTGGATGCAAATACTTCCAGTGTGTCATGTAGTGAAGAAGCTACAGTTAGTTCTGATTGGTAGTTATTGTTTTACCCTGGACTTTGGACTTAAACAATAACCACCATCAGATTTGTATTTGGTATATTTCACTGCATGACACACCATAAGTGTAGCCTTTGAATTCTATCCAAGTGGACAACATGTGAAGCTGCAGCAGATAAAAGTGGTAATTACATAATCAGTAAAGTACTTAAATCATATATGGGGAACAAATTTAGAATGTCTTTAAGTTGATATATGTTATCATTGGCTGGATAAAATAGTGTGCATGGAATTTAGAATGGGTGGGGGCTGATTTTGAACCTTGTCACCTTGTGTTAATTTATAGAAGGCGAGTAGATGTTGATAGTTTTTCATTTTTTTTTCATGGACAGAATGATTGCATGTGCTTGATTTGGATGTCTCAAATTCATTCTCAATTTAAAGAATAAAAAGGCAAACAACTAATAATTATTAATGACTGCTGAAAATTAAAGTAATTTGTATAGGGTAAGTATTGTTTTGCATCAGTTCTTTACTGTTTTGTATCAGTTCATCACCTCTTGTATCAGTATGGGTATTGATATGGAAGAAGTATTGATTCCTCAATATACTGATTACTGATTTGACTCCTAGTGAAAAAATATTAAGTCCAATAGCCTATTCCCTGAATATGGAATCAATTAGTGGTACTCTAATACGTTAGTTACATGCAATAGCCTATTCCCTGAATATGGAGTCTATTAGTAGTATTATAATATGTTACAGTAATATGCAATAGCCTATTCCCTAAATGTGGAATCTATTAGTGGTACACTAATATGTTAGTTACATGCAATAGCCTATTCCCTGAATATGGAGTCTATTGGTGGTACTCTAATATGTTACAGTTATATGCAATAGCCTATTCCCTGAATATGGAATCTATTAGTGGTACTCTAATATGTTAGTTACATGCGATAGCCTATTCCCTGAATGTGGAGTCTATTGGTGGTACTCTAATATGTTACAGTTACATGCAATAGCCTATTCCCTGAATATGGAGTCCATTAGTTTTATTCTAATATGTTACAGTTACATGCATATTTTCTTCCTCATCTTGGAATTGGAAAATTTGTCCATTTTGCACTTGATCGGTACCCCTTAATCTCATGGCTATAATGTCATACGGGTACCAGTTTGAAATTTTACTGGTATTGTAACAGTTTATGATGGAAATAAGTCCATAAATGAAAGTTTTTTTGGCCAGTTTTTAGGGCCAGGGTAAGTGAATGTACAGGCAGTCCTTTGCTGTAAAGTTTTCTTCCTTTTTTATTCCTTTCCTAGTTGAGGGATAATTAGTATGCACAGATAAGCAACTATGAATTACTGGAATATATTTTTTAGCAACTTAAAAGAAAAACAAACTTAAAAGAAGTGTATAAGCACTGTGATGAACATTTGAATATTAGGGTCACAGAGTCTATTCTTAGTAGTCATTCTTGGTGAATACTTTTTCTGAGTATACACGAATGGTGATTGCACAAATCTTGGATAATAAACACATTGTCATAAAGAATTGCTCATTTGGGTTCAATATATGTCTTTAAACTGTCTAAAGCTGTAAATTGTGATCACTTTAGTGCCCATATACTTGTCTGTTGATACATCCATATGTTCACACCAAAATGTTCATGCTTTATATGTGGTCAGTTTTTCAGGTACATTTGGCTGAGTCAATGTGCAGGCCATGGGCCAGCCTTTTGTGTTCATTATGGAATGAAACAGCTGAATTTATTGATATTTCTATTCTTAATCCTGTTTCTTCTGTCAGGGTATGGCCCTTGTTGACCAGAATTCTACCCCAGAAACCATAATGTACTTCAGTGTAGCCGATTTACCTGAAGAAGTGGAAGAGAGGTAACTGTCTTACATTCTTTTATTGGTATCAAAATGTAATGTCATAAAAATATCTTGTGTCACACTTTGGCATAACACCAGTCATTAGTCACACTTCAGCATAATACCAGTCATTAGTCACACTGGCATAATACCAGTCATTAGTCACACTGGCATTACACCAGCCATTAGTCACACTGGCATTACACTAGTCATTAGTCACACTGGCATAACACCAGTCATTAGTCACACTGGCATTACACCAGTCTCTGCAATTACCATATATTCTCACTTATAATTTGCGTTAAGCTGCAAACAACAAAAATCTTGATCTGCCATAGCATAATGAACCTGTAGATCAGGGTCTATGATGTTTGTTCTACTGATTACTCCTAACAAACTGCAGAGACCCAGATTTGCTGGTGCATAATGCATTGCAGATCTAGGCTGGTGCAGTTTGCAGTATGACTTAACTTTTAAGTGAGCATATACATCATGTCCCAGTCTTTGCAATGATGATGCACTTAAATATGTAAAATGAATAATCTTAAAAATATGTTCATTAAAGATTAAATATATAAAACTTGTTAAAGCAATTTAATGTGCCACTTACTGCAAGCAAGTAGAATTTAACCCATTTCATGAACTTTATATTTTTTAAACACGTTTGCAAGATATTTTTTTATGTACTTCATGTAGCAGTAGGAACATTTTGACATGGAATATTATAAAAAAGTAGCAAATATTTAAGAAATTTGGTCTTGGAAATAATTTTTGTGTTTGTAAGTACTTTTAAATTTGCTTGTTTGTGATATTCTGTTTTTGATGTGTATGTTTATTATATGTATAAAAATATGACCAATAAATGTGTTTTATATATAAAAATTAAAGTCCCAATTTCTTCAGTAAAACTTGGAAGATAAGCATCCACAGTAAGAAGATATCATTTTAAGAACATTTGAAATTAAGAGTTTCTGCTATATACCTGTGAATACATCTATTTTCTATATTTAGTTGATCTTTAAAGTCTTGGACCTAATTATGTTATCTTCACAGGCAGATCTATTTCTGTTGGATCTTTGTGATTGTGGACACAGGGCACTATCCTGTTATCTTTACAGGCAGATCTGTTTATATTTGATTTTTATCATTGTGGACACAGGGCATTATCCTGTTATCTTTACAGGCAGATCTGTTTATATTTGATCTATATCATTGTGGACACGGGGCATTATCATGTTATCTTTACAGGCAGATCTGTTTATATTTGATCTATATCATCGTGGACACAGGGCATTATCCTGTTATCTTTACAGGCAGATCTGTTTATATTTGATTTTTATCATTGTGGACACAATGGGCATTATCATGTTATCTTTGCAGGCAGATCTGTTTATATTTGATCTATATCATTGTGGACACAGGGCATTATCCTGTTATCTTTACAGGCAGATCTGTTTATATTTGATTTTATCATTGTGGACACAAGGGCATTATCCTGTTATCTTTACAGGCAGATCTGTTTATATTTGATCTATATCATTGTGGACACAGGGCAGTGTCCCATTATCTCTGTGGTAGTATACAGTATTAACATTCTGTTGCTACAAAAGATCTGACAGTTACAGGTCACCTGAGGTCAGCTCCAGGCTCTCACTCAGTTGTAACCCAATATGGCTTATGATAACATTAGTGTGAGAAACTAGTGTGCATGTGTTTTTTATTTTAGTCAGTTGTAATCTAGCCATTACACATTAGACCAGACCATTGTTTTGTGTTATTTAGCAAAACATAACATGGTGTCAGAAGTGAAAATTTTGGAATAAGTTGGATTTATACCATTAAGAAGTATATCTCCATAACAATACTGAAATTTGGATACACAAGTTTATGTGTTAATTGTGACATCACGGAAAACTCAGTCAGCCACCTGAAATGAACTTTAATTCCCACCATCTAGCAGAAACTTGGAGGAGGTGAAAGCAGACTATGCAGTTTTACTTAGATGTTGCGCTTGCAGGTAAAGAAGACAAAGAAAAATTCAGTGCTTTTGTATATATTATTGGTCAGGATGGTAGAGACATTTACAACATATTTACATTTGAGGCCAATGAAGCTGAAAAAATTGCTCCACTTATCATGAAGTTGGAGGACTATTGCAGTCCAAAGCAGAACATTACAGTAGAGAGGCACAGATTCAATACAAGAATCCAACAAAAGAATGAAGCCATTGACCAATATGTAACTGAACTTAAATTGATTGCAAAGAACTGACTGCTACAAAAGATCCGACAGTTACAGGTCACCTGAGGTCAGCTCCAGGCTCTCACTCAGTTGTAACCCTATATTCCTTATGATAACATAAGCGTGAGAAACTAGTGTGCGTGTTTTTTCTGTTTTAGTCCGTTGTAATCTAGCCATTACAGTAGTTAGACCAAACCATTATTTTGTGTTATTTAGCAGAACATGAGAGTCTCTACAGGCAAATCTATTCTGTTGGATCTTTATAATTGTGAACACAGGGCAGTGTCCTGTTGTCTTTACAAGCAGATTTGTCTGTGGTGGATGTCTTTACAAGCAGATCTGTTGGTATCGGATCTCTTTACAGGCAGATCTGTTGGTATCGAATCTCTTTACAGGCAGATCTATTTATAGTGGATTTTTAAAGTCATGGATACAGGGCAGTGTCCGATTGTCTTGGTGGGCAGAGCAGCTTGAATCGGATCTTCAAAATCATGAACACATGGCAGTTGCAGTTCTGTTTATATTGGGTCTTTAACGTCATGGACACAGGGCAGTGTACCATAGTCTTTACAGGCAGATCTGTATATGTTTTAGTCATCACCTTGAACTGTCTCAAACATTCATGATGATGCAACATGCTCTTGCTGTTAAATGCAGGACCAAAGCTAAGCTCTTCCTGCATCTAAATTGCAAAATCATGAAAATTAGACACAGGAAATATTCCAAAATCATAGATTGCAGAGATTTTCCCATACATGGTAATTGCGCATTCCACCCCAAAGCAACAAGCAGTCAGTAAATTATTGCACATTGCATCTTTAGGTAACAAGCAGTCAATGAATTATTACACTTTTCACCCCAAAGCCACAAGCTGCCAGTGAATTATTACACTTTTCACCCCAAAGCCACAAGCTGTCAGTGAATTATTACACTTTTCACCCCAAAGCCACAAGCTGTCAGTGAATTATTACACTTTTCACCCCAAAGCAACAAGCAGTCAATGAATTATTACACTTTTCACCCCAAAGCAACAAGCAGTCAGTGAATTATTACACTTTTCACCCCAAAGCCACAAGCTGTCAGTGAATTATTACACTTTTCACCCCGAAGCCACAAGCTGTCAGTGAATTATTGCTCATTTTGCCTCTAAGCCACAAGCTGTCTGTGAATCATTGTACATTCCATTCCTAAGTCATAAGCATTCAGTAAGTTATTGCATATTCAGTATTCCAGCAGACAAAACTTGTCACAGCTGTATGTTAGTATTGGCTTTGATGGTACTTAACATTGGAACACAAGATCTGGCTTTCGTTTGACCAGCATGGTGGTACCTCATAGTGAAAGGTCAGATTTAGCTTTCCATTGAACCACATGGTGGTACCTTACATTTTACAGTTTTACATTTCATAACATACTGCTTTCATCCAACTTCTTTAATGGAAATGTCACTAGTGCTTAAATGTTATGTAACATATTGACAAGAGAATATGTATTTTATAAATATAGATTTGCTACTAGTTATGTTGCCCCTTTTAATGAGGTAATAAATGACTGTCACACATTTAAGGGATTTGCCATATATTGATCAACACAGATATATATTTGATCTTGCTTTCCATTTCTAGGTTCAATTTCCTATTTAGGACTAGAGAGAAGTGGAGTCTGGAGGATATCACACCATTCATCAGGTGAAAAAACTTACTTTCATCACATTTCGGTCCCACCTGTAAATGGCAACACATAGGTATAATTCTTCTGACGACAGTCATGGCAGTGATGGAATCAAATTTTAAGGTGCTATGTTTAGGTTTTGGAAAGACATTTATCCTTTGGATTGTTTGCTTTTATTCAACTGAAACTTGGCCAAAATGTTACTATATGCCTGAAGTTTGTACCCAGATATGCTGGCAGTGTTCATTATAGATTATGCCATGGGCACTTTTTTTCATCTTTAGTGCAAGAAAGTTATCACCTATAGTGGCCATAGGGTGCATACAAAATATCCCAGAAAATAATGATAAAAGGTCCTTATTGTTGATTTTAAACCGACTAAATTTAATGCACCCCATGTTGGCCTATTAAATCGAGTATTGTCTTTGTCAAAGAAGCATACAATGGTCAGTTTCACTGACCGACAAATGTTTTCATGATTTTGATTAGATTGGTCACAAATCAAAAGCACATGGTCAGTGATCATCAGGAAGATCAAATCTGTAGGAGAGTCTTGGTACATTTATTTCCAAACAGTGCACATGAAGGAACACTGTAGACTTAAATGTCCAAAGTAAAATTCTAGAAGTAAATCAAGCATGAAAATTAAATTCCTGGCATGGAAGGCCCACAGTAGGAAAGCCCAAAACAAGAACAAATGTGTTTGCGGCCTCTTTCATTTCTAAATAACTCCATTTTTTAGCTGTTAGGGGCCCTTAAGCCCTACTTTTTCCATTTCTGGAATGTGTCAGTATTTTAGGTGAATTGCTTAAATAAGAGCTCAGATTTCTGTCATCACTTTATTTAAATGTGCCAGAATATTATTTGCAATAAAATAGATTTTTCAGTATACTACATGAAATTTCTTTAACACTGGTCAAAGCTTAGTAAGGGCTGTTCCATTAAAAAATACATAGCTCCAAGGAAGGCACTTTTAAAGTGGGGTACTCACCCATAGATGTAATTTAAAATTTTCTTATCATTTTAATATGAACTCTGTGAAATCAAATTACCCTGGCATATATTTTTTAAAAACTGCCTTCCCTGGTACCACGTATCTTCAAATGGAACAGCCCAAAATATTTTCTCCAGCAACTGGGTTTGAATCAGCACGTGAGTTATTTGTGTAATCTGCAAGCTGGAATTTTAAGCTCTCTTATTTTTTTGAGTGCTAAATTTTCCACAGATATACAGTAAATCATTCTTAAAATCCCTCATTTACATAAATTCATAAAATACAAATGCAGAATTGCAAGACGTAAAACAAACTTTATTTTGGCATGAACTCTATCACATTGTGACATGCTGTTTAGCATGTAGCTCAATACTGTGGTCACACATGTATCAGCTGATAATACACAGTGGACTAGGGCACAGACAAGTTTTCAAGGGGAAACACCATTTCTTTTGTTCTGAACCATTACAGTAAAAACTACAAATATATTTATATGATATTTTCGACCGCTCCATGGCTTAAGTGGTTAGAGCATCTGCCTCGGATGTGGGAGGTCACAGATTCAAACCCAAGCCAAGTCATATCAAAGACTAAAAAATGGTACTAGCAGCTGCCTCACTTGGTGCTCAGCATTAAGAAGTTAGTGTTAGGACTGGTTGACCTGGTGTCAGGATAATGTGACTGGGTGGGACATGATGCTACATGTCTGTGGCATGATGCCCCAATGCTAGACATCACTGTAAACTGCCACACTGCAGACAGCATAACGATATGACTGAAATTGTTTTAAAGTTACGTTAAAAGTCCAAATCACACACACACACTCTCTTATATTACCTTCACAGAGTAATAATTTGTTTATGATAGGGCTACAAACGCATGGAAATTCACTTCAGGCTTATGTGAATCTTTTGCAGGAATCGCATAGATTGAACATAATGGCAGACCGAGCAGTCATTAAATTGACACAAAAGCATGAAAGTATTATGTTTTATTTTATGCTAGGCCTCATATTCCTGGATTTCCCAAGTGAAATAAATGTGATAATTGAATGGAGTGAATTGTGATAAATATATTTGCTGCCACATCAATGATATTGTAGCCAGGAAATATTCATTTCTAAGCTTGCCTGGTGTGGTATTAAGTATGGCTACCTTGCATGCAAATGAGCCAAGATCAAATCTAATAATGTACAGATCTTCTTTCTTCAGTTTGTTTTCTTAATGTGCTGTTTTATCTTGAATTAGGAAGGAAAATTATGTTGCTAATAATATATTTTGTGTGAATATAAACAAAACATCAAAACATAAATGGTAAACTACTGACATTATTGCAAGGGATACAGTAAGAAATCTGCTTTCAGTCTGTTATAATATAGACCAGCCAATACATTTGAGCATAAAATAAAAAAGAAAATTTGCTTGCTCCAAGTGAATAACAGACATATTTAATCTCATGGGTAAAAAGCTAAAGTATTTTCATATGTGGCTTCATTATTCGCCCACTCAGTGAAATATTTCCATTATTTGCATGTTTCAAGCAAATATCCTATCTGTAATTGTGTTACATTGCTCCTGATTAGATACAAAAGACAAGTTGATATTATATTGGCCAAATCAACCTTGCTTTCTCTGCATATCAGGGGTGTCCCTAAATAAAATTTACATTTTAAAATAATAGAAAATGTATTTCCAACCTCACTGATTGCACTATTGGTAATAACTGGTTTTCAACAAATTACTGGTGGAAATAAAATTTGCAGGTTGACTTTTCCTCCACTTGCCAAAAAAAATGCAAGTACACTACTCCCTTGATAATTTGCACCCGGATAACTTGTTGTTGTAGGGTTTAATGCCACTTTTCAGAACAAGATAGGCTGTACATGGTGGCCAGTGTAAATGGTGGAGGAAGAACCTGGGAAAACCCTGGAAAGAACGACCAACCCATGAGAAGCTACTGGCAAGCTTTCTCACATACCCACATTGGCCAAACCTGAGACTCAAACCCATGCAGACAGAGGTGAGATGGCAATGATCCGTAATAGTGAGTGCTTTAGACCACTTGGCCATTTGGGGTCCCCCAGATAACTTGCAAACCTGCTTATCGCACGGGGGCAGGCATTGATCCCATTTCTTCCTAGAAGGTGCCAAAAGAATTCACCCTTATTTTAAGAAAATTGTGATCAAATTGTTAAAAGAAACCCCGATATATTGCTTGTTTTATCATCAAAAATGGTGGAATGTGGCCAGAAATTAGAATCATTGTCTTGAATTCTCATCTTATTATGAGAAGTCTTATATTTTGTTACATTTTCTTGAACAGAAAAATATTCTCAATACACTGTAAGTAAGTCTTTGATAAAATTTAATCACTAATTCCTTCCAGTGGCAACACTTTAGGAAATAGATAAGAATAAAATAAGTTTTGTCAAGTGAAATTTGTGTTTTAGTCATATATTTTAATTTTGTTTCAACATAATAAATGATTTGCCCTCTTGTATTCAAATGTGAAAAATGTTAATCTACTGTCAGAGCTGTCTGCTGGTGTTTATGTGAGAACCTAATTAACTGGCAACTGTTTCAATCTCCGATTTGCAGACATATATTTTATATTGTTACTTTCAATTAAAAGCAGTCCTGCTTTGTATTATCACACTGTCTTTTGTATCAAATCAAATAAAGGGAATGGAATTATTAAAAACAAAATGAAAAGGCATGCAAATCCTACCAGTAAAAGAGATAGTGGTTATGGTGATGTGTCGGGTCAACTCATTCCAATTGAACACTGTTAGAAATATTATCAAATAAGTAACAATTAAACCACCTTAAATTATCCTAGTCATTCAGAAATATAATCAAAGATAGCAAGGCAGCCAAGAGAAAGGAATACCCAGTGAAATCAAAGCTTTGTTTCATAGGTATGTTCATTATGGAAAAGTGAGTTCCAAAGTTTGTAGTGAACTTAGAATTCCTGAATTGGCACTCAGAAATTTTCTCAAGTGTGAGCAGAAGTTTCTTTATTAGAAATCATGGCATGAATATTTCACCAATAAAACAATTTTTAAATTTTGTTTTTCAGCAGTGATGTTATTTTTGCAAAATAAATGTCTACTTTAGAAACAAAAGGAATCTTATTTTATTGTGCAAAAAGCAGATATGATAAACGTTTTGCTTTTACAGAACAAGGCAAATGTATGTGATTTTTTAAAACAACTTTAAGTTATGTTTTCCATGATCTTTCAGAGATTAGTTATCTTGAAAATAAACATAATTTATACTGAAATGTGAACAATTTCATTAGAAAAAGCTGCATATTGACAATTATTCCAACACAATTGTACAACAAGTATTCAGCCATTAAACAATGCCGCTACTGTCCCTCCCTCCCCATTTCTTGATGTCTAGCCAGGATTGTACCTCTTCATTTTTTGGAGGACCCCTGGTATATTACATGCCCTTACCTATAGTGCAGTCTATTTTTTTTGGACCCCATTGTGTGCAAACTATTGAGGGAGAGTTGTATTATACAAAATTAAATTTGAGCCCAGAGCAAACATACTGTATTGGATGCATTTGTGAAATTTTAATCATAAAAGAGCCTGATTAAAAGTAATGCAAGTTATTTTAAAAAAAATTTAGTTTGATACAGCCAGCCTGATTCTTCAGGTTTATAGTGAGCACTGTTATTAAAATTAATCATATAGCTCCACTTAAACAATAAATGTGAACTGACAAAGATTCATTTTACTTATGGCTAATGTTAACAGTGTATATGAGATAATGATTTTGTCATTTTCATAGGCTTACAGTGTATATGATATAATGATTTTGTGTCCTTCTTATAGGCTTACAGCATATATGAGATATGATTTTGTCATTTTCATAGGCTTACAGTGTATATGAGATAATGATTTTGTGTCCTCCTTATAGGCTTACAGCATATATGAGATATGATTTTGTCATTTTCATAGGCTTACAGTGTATATGAGATAATGATTTTGTCATTTTCATAGGCTTACAGTGTATATGATATAATGATTTTGTGTCCTCCTTATAGGCTTACAGCATATATGAGATATGATTTTGTCATTTTCATAGGCTTACAGTGTATATGAGATAATGATTTTGTCATTTTCATAGGCTTACAGTGTATATGATATAATGATTTTGTGTCCTTCTTATAGGCTTACAGCATATATGAGATATGATTTTGTCATTTTCATAGGCTTACAGTGTATATGAGATAATGATTTTGTCATTTTCATAGGCTTACAGTGTATATGATATAATGATTTTGTGTCCTCCTTATAGGCTTACGGCATATATGAGATATGATTTTGTCATGAAGACTTTATGCAGTTACTATTGCCAACAAGATATACCATGATCATTGTACTGTGTTGCTTCAGAAGAATTTATTGAAAATCTCATTCAGTTAAATGTATAATTTTCAAGGAGCATTGTGACGTGTCACTTGTTTCATTTTATTTTCCTAATGGTGAGATGGAGGTATCACTTTTTAGATAACATCAGCACCAAGTTTTGGATTCTGTGTTTATCTTATTTTTTAGGGTACAGGATTTGGAATGTTGCAGGAGTTGAATCCAAATGTAAATTTGATGTCATAAAAACATAATTTCTGATAAATAATTTTCTTTCCTTTTTCATCAGCTATGTAAAAGCAGAAATATTAGTCACCAATATGTCACTCATAAGCATGATGGTGTATTTGTGGAAGCCTAGTTTAATATGAATCCTTGAATATTTAATTGTAGATTTGTTGCAGATAATTTATATGTTCCTTCAAACAGATTTTGCATTACACTTGAAGATGTGCCGAGATATCAGTGATGTAATCATACAATAATCATGGAAGTTGATATAGTCTGGGTTTATTTATTGAAAAAGTCTGTCTCATATGCATAGAATGTTAAAAGCATACACCTGAAATATGTATTATTAGGTTTGTTAACTCAAATCTACCTATGTGTTTATAATTCTTTATTGAGATTTTACATCATTATGGTGGTATTTTAGACGAGACCTATTTATAGCTTTTCTCTTAAGTTGCGATAAATTAAATTTTGTCATCACAGTCTTGTTAAATCATGAAAATTAAAAGGTTGATTATAGATTTTACCAAATCTACCATTTTACATGGATAAATAGATGTGTCTATTTAAATGTCTCAAAGACATCGTTTTTGTTTTGCTTGCAATGCAGGCTTTGATAATTACTATTTTAATTGATTAACTTAGTGTCAGTGTTCTTTGCTATCTTTACAATAATATAACTTGATATTTGTCTTTTATAAAAAAAAGTGGACCGCTCTGGTGGCTTTGTGGTTAGGCTGTCCGCCTCGGATGCAGGAGGTTGTGGGTTCGAACCCCAGCTGTCATACCAAAGACTTATAAAAATGGTACTAACAGCTGCCTCGCTAGGTGCTTAGCATTAGGAGGTTAGTGTTAGGACTGGTCAGCCTGGTGTCAGGATAATGTGACTGGGTGGGACATGATGCTCCATGTCTGCGGCATGATGTCCCAGTGCTAGACATCACTATAAACTGCCAGACTGCAGACATCATAGCGATATGACTGAAAAATTGTTAAAGCTGTAAAAAAATCCATATGACACACACATACTATATAAAAAGTACAAGTCTTTCCAGCCGATTAGGTCATCATTACCCTTTTCTGATGTTCAGTTGTTTGCATTGGCACATGACCCTGATTATGATAAGCACAGTGTAATGAAGTGGTTACTGTGATCTACGTTTATATCAGTATGGTTCCAGTGGCATTCTTGCTATTGACAGACCTATTTTTTTACATCACCCCGAAACCCAAAGGGGACACAGATTTCTAGCACTTTATGACAACACACATTCGAAAGCAAAGCTATACAAGCAATGTCACATGGTCATCAGTGTACACTTTGCAGTCGAGATCAGAATGATGTCACTGTGATATTTAAATAGAAGCAGCCATTTTTTTCCAAACTAAATGGCTAAATGTACTAACAAATTATAATGTATTTAATATTTTATGTGATTTAGCAAGACAGTAATAGCAGAGATAACAGTATTGTAATAATGGCAAAAAAGATATCCAAATGAAATAATGAATTACAAATCAATTTTTTTTAAATTAAAAAAGCAGATGCTAAATATCGACATTTGATCAAGAATAGCTAACATAATGCATTTTATTTCTAACAATACATGCATACTGGATTACAAATGAACCTGGACTAATATCAGCAACCATTCTGAGAGAGATTGTTTCATCAGTATGCACTCTTGTGTATTTTGCAGTCATCTTGCTACAGAAACAACTGATGTAAAGGCCTTGTTAACTAAGTAATGCATTCTTGTTTATTTTGCAGTGATCTTGCTACAGAAACAACCGATGTAAAGGCCTTGTTAACTAAATATGCCAGAGCTTCAACACATAACGGTATCAAAGTCTATAATTCCAGGAAGTCTGTCACATGATATAAGCAGTGCAGATTTTGTCTACAAAACATAAACTTTGGACATTATTAATTTCAAGTACCTCTGATTCATAGTAATACTCAATAATAAAGCTAGTTTGAAATGCGAAAAAGAGTGTGTTGTAATTCATTTTAGTGTGGATATGTGTCTGTCCATTACAGATATACATTTGCTTGTTACTATTCTGAAGACCATCTGTTTCATCCAGTTGTGATCAAACTTAGAATATAGGTTTATTTCATCATTATCTCAGTTGAACTCAGATATGAGCAAGATCATTGAATAGTAATGAGATAATCTTGCATATTGATTGTTTGAACTTGTTACTATTCTGGAGGCCAGATTTAATTTTGATTGAACTTGGAATATGTGTTTTATCAATCAGGATCTTGGACAGGTTCCATGATGAGTGAGACCCATACATATTAATGAGGTTATTTTGCATCTGATTGGTTGAGCTTGTTACCACTCTAGAGTCTGTGTTTCTGATTTAATTTGGTAAGACTTGGAATACATACTATATCATCAAAATCTGAACTCTGATAATGAGCAAGATCCATGCATATGGAATCCACATTTTTGATGCATTTTTAATTAAACTTGACATATGGGCTTGTATTATCAAACCCTTGGCTGAGTTTGATATAAAGCAAGATTCATGTATTATAATGTGGTGATGCTGCATCTGATTGACAGAGCTTCTTGTGACTCTGGAGGCCATATTTCTGATCAGATTTTGATCAAACTTGGAATATAGGCTTATATGATCAGAATCTCTTCAGAATTTGATAGTGAACATGATCCACAAATATTAATGAGGTGATCTTGTATCTGATTGGCTGAACTTTTACCTCTCTGGACACAACAAAACAACTGCTTCCATTAGACAGATGTTAAGATAGAAATGAATAATTTTTTTTATCACAAACTATATATAAAAACCTGAGACACCATAAGAGGACCAGGATGAGGATCAAAAGTTCATTTCCAGAACATTCTAAGTTGTAAACAAGGTCAGGTAATTTACTTAAATATTAATAAAGAATGTGACAAAAATCAGGTAGACTATTTAAATGAGCTGTAAAGTACATGGAAAACAAGTTTGGATTCTGCATTGATATATGTAATCAGTGACTGAACATGATGACAGGATAAACAAAAAAATTAGAACAGAATTGGCAAGGGAGTAGGTTCCAATCCACATGGGTTATAGTCACCAGGTCTTTGTGGAATGGGAGTAGGTGTTGTCAATAATTTAGTTTTACACTGACAGGTGCTGGCAGAAATGAGTACATGTGGCTACAGCAGTTTGTGTTACATCTACAATAAGTAAATACAGTGGATTTTCTTGTTAGTATTAGTCACCTTTGCTTCCACACTGTCTTCATCTCGATAAGATTATCCTTGCAGGAAGAAATCACTATTTCTTCTGTTTTGAAGATCACACCATAATGCCTTCCAAATGTAAGTGATGACATTAAATGGTTTTAAGCATTCATGCAGTGCAAATGTGGCATGGTGACCAAAATAAGCCCTGCTTTGCATGAAATGGCCTTAAAGTTGTAATTAAAATCACTGACTACCAAATATTTTTTAAAAATCTTGACTAGGATGAGATTGGCATATGAACAAATGATAAGTCAATATCTGTAATCTGCATACTAGAAATACAACCAATATGTCAACACAAAATGGCACAATCCTACCACTGAGAGACCTAAAGATCAAAAGACCATCAAGTTCATGTGGATTGATAATGTATAATATTGTGGGCTGTGTATTGTGAATTGTATTGATATTTGGCACAGGTGCATCATTTTACCCCAAGTTATAAGTGGGACCACATTATAATGGGGTATCATGCTCTTCATGGGAGCCATAAATATGACCCATGTTGTAAGCAAGGCCACATTATACTGTGATATCATGCTGTTCATGGGAGCCCTAAAAGAGACACACATTATTAGTGAGGTCACCTTATACTGGGGTGTGACACTGCATGAGAGTCATAACAGCATTGCCCTTATGCTGGCTATGATGAAAGCCATAACTAGACCTGCATTATAAGTGAAGCCACCTTATACTGGGTATGATGATGTCCATGAAAGGGGCCATCCATACATGACATCATGCAATTTTGTCAGATTTTTTTTTAACCCCCTCCCCTCTCATCACATTCTGTCACAAAAAACTCAGTAACCCCCCCATTTTTGATGTCAAAACTTTGCCGCCGCCCCCCTCAAAAAAATTTTTCAAACATAAAATTGGTTTGAGATCAATTTGTATTAGAAAAAGACACAACAATACATCACAGTTTTGAATTATTTAATACTTAAATATCTTGATCAATCCAGGTTTAGTCTTATGGGAATCTATACTAAAAATAAAAATTAGGAAAAGACTTGAAATGCAAGTTAGAGATTTCATCTTATGAATTTATTTCTTAATGTTCTCTTGCTGGTGTTGTTTTTGTGACATTATACTTTTCTAAACCAACCTACCCCCTTCATCACACAAGTTGGATCCCCTCCCTCTCCTCGGTGCATGACATGGATGGCGCCAAAGTCAAATATCTGACCTGCATTATAAATGAGATGACCTTATGTGGTATGATGCCATTAAAGAAAGCCATAGATTTGACACTCATTAGAAGTGGGTTGACTTTATGTGGTATGATACCATTAATGAAAGCCATAGATTTGATAAGCATTAGAAGTAGGTTGACCTTATGTGGTATGATGCCATTAAAGAAAGCCATAGATCTAGCACGCATTAGAAGTGGGTTGACCTTATGTGGTAAATTGTTTCTTCTATCCATCCATATTGTAGAAAATAATAGGACTTTTAATGTGAAACTGAATTCAGTCACCTAGGTGATATCTACCTATTAGTCAATGGCAGCAGTTGGCCCAAAAATCTGAATCAGTAGGATGCTTTTGTAATCATTTGTTTTTTCAAATTGCTGTTGATTAAATATGTTAAGAAAACAACTGTTTTGTACCTTCAGAACATTTCACAATAGTCACAATAAGAAGTGATTTAAAGTTATTTTTTTATATATTTGATCCATTATAGAATTGTATGTCATCATGTCCTCCCTATAATTTCTAACAAAAATTAGTAGACTGTATTGTCAAAATATTTTTGAAATTAAAAAATCCCCACAAATATAAATTTAATAAAACTCCACCTGAATAAATAATAATAATAATAATAATGATGATATCAACAAAATCATAAATTATCGTAATTCTTACCACTCATTCTCACATACAAACAACCACTTCCACAATGTAATTTAAATCAACAACATACCTTCTTTTTTTTTTAAATTTAATGTACCCATGTCTTTTAGAATGAAAAATGAAAATTGATAATGCTTTTTGTGAAGCCTGTTGATAAAAAAGCAACAATATGCTTTCCCTTAGATAATTTTAGTAAGGATTAACACTGCTTTGCCTTTAATTTTAAATTGCAACCCAAATTGTCTGGATTGCTGTCAATTAATCCATCCTTTCTACAGTTTGGTACATTGTTCAGTTGCGTTAATATCCACATTATGAGATATTTTATCATGTGAAAAAACCACATGACAAATCCATAGATGCTGGAAACACGTGACCAAAACGACCAAAATACTAACAATGAGTTAAAGTCACATCTGATTGGTTGCTGAATACTGATGTCTGCAATAACTGAATTGTTTTATGAACAGGTGAGATCAGACCACCAATGAACATAGACCAATACAAGTTTAGGGACTGATTTATTGGACCAAGTATGATTGAAATCGGTGATAACTATAGCTTCCAAAGTGCAAGTTAATGGAACCAAATTCAAGTTCACTTTATTACTGTGTGTGGATCTTGCTCATTACTGAACTCAACTGGGTATAGATGATATAGGCCCATATTCCGATTTTGATCAATATCCGATCAGAAATATGGTATTCAAAATAGTTACATGCTCAGTCAATCAAATCTAAGCTGAGATCAAACTGGATTAGAAATGGAGCTTTCTGGGTGAACGTTCAGCCAATCAGATGCAAGGATCACCACATTAATATACACAAATATTGTTTATGATCTTCTTCATTAGGAAAGTTGTTTGAGATCTTGATGATATAAGCTCATAATCCAGATCTAAGCAAAACTTAATCAGAAATATGGCCTTCCGAGTTGTAACAATTGTTGACAAACACAACAGATGCCAGTCTATATCATAAGCTCATTTGCCTTATGGCAAGGTGAGGTAAAAATAAATTACACAATGTAATAATAATTACATTTATTTTGCAATAACAGGCAAGAATCAAAATACAGCAACATATAACACCAAAATGATTATTTGATGCAGCCTGTACACCCAGCTTTCACAGAATTTTACCAATATCAGAATTGGCTGCATATGCAATTCGCACTCACTGCAAAACACTAAAGATTTTAGATTTATAAAAAATATTAAAACTAATATCTTATTTTGGTTCTAAATACATTTTTACAATTTTAGTTACATGGGTATAGTTTATTTGACAAAATTTTATTAGTTTCTTTGATTTGGTAGCATTTGATTTGGTGTCAATGTTAGGGAGTACCGTATTTACTGCATGTTTTTGGACGGCAAAAAATAATTACTTTTTTTGTTGTTCGAATACATATTAAATTCTTTAATTAGGTGTTCGAAAACAAACGGGAACACAAATTTGTGCCCCCCCATCCGTAACGAAGTTACCATTAGCTCACATGACGATGAAGTATTTTGTCTAACACCATGGAAAGGATAATGAATGAAAAACAGGCATTACTTGCCTATTTTGTCTATTTGATACATGTCCATCCACCAGAAAACACAGCCATACATGTATTAGAGCCACGATTGTGTGCGTATTTTCCAAACTAACCGCCATATTAGTAATCGTGCAATCCAGTTTAAACCTTTACTAATCAGGGATCAATAAAATCTACCTTACAAACACATGCAAGCTTTATGTCTGTGTAATTAAGATATTAATATAAACTAAATAAAAAAAATTTGGAATTATAATTCTTAAGATATTTATGACAGAAACATTTTAGTATCGAGAGTAGAAATACCGGTACATGTATGAGGGCTAATCTTAGAGCACCAAGGATGAGAGGCTCCATATGGGGTGAATGTTGTACGCATGCCTAGGAAGGGTAAAAATAACAAGCAAGTTGCAATATATGAGTCATTAATATGTTAGTATTTTTTTAAAAAATAAAGGTGATCTATTTGTTGTGGTTCTCTCTTCTTTTTGTTTCCCACCTAGCCGAGGGTAGCTTGAAAATGAGTAGAGCCTGCTGACTCGAAACAATCGACTGCTCAAAGATTGTTTTGATGCATGTTGGAGATTTCAGGGTGTCTAGGTGATAATTGTTCCTACTATAATTTGTGGGATTTCTTTGACAGGTGTGTTCGGAAATAAAGGGCAGCCATCTGGATTTCGTTAAAAGAGCACACGATGTACCAAACATGTTGAACCCACAATCAATATTTATCGTCTACAAAGAGGTTTATTACCTGTAGAACAATAACTACATTTAAACCTGTGGTACATAATGCTTCGGGGATAAGGGGTTTGTTTTGTTGCACGATGCCGATGAATTTACTAATCCATACTGACTCTCTGATGTATTGTTTAATGATATAAAGCAGGGGTCATGGTTTCTAATCAAAGCCATA
>JAECUM010006258.1:0-119444 GCA_016617855.1 Megalonaias nervosa
TGGAGGATTATTATTATTATTATTATTATTATTATTATTATTACTGCAGGCAAAACGTTTAAACCCTGAGTCGGAGACGTATTTAAATGTGGACACTTTCAACCACCCCTGCATCCTGGAGTTCTACGACAAGTATTTTAATAACACATCTGGATATTCTCTCTCCTCCTCTCATTTATTCTTAAACAGCTCTAAAATTTATATACGTGTCTTTCATATTCAAAATTTTATTCTGGAGATAAATTTTTTATCTTTAAAGCGTTATTTTATCTTAAGCTTCAGCAAATAAAAAAGATACCTTGTGGATAAATCTCTACACCTTCTGAAGCACAAATGAAGTTTGTGAGATTATGTTTACAAGATAATTGAAAATGTGAAGATTTATTTTGTGATATGATATACAGGTATGCAAATGTTGAACGTTCACCAGTATAACAGATAATAAACGAATGTTTCTTTAGTGTATGCGTCGGTTCACAGGAAACACCACCAATGTGATTATCTTCTGTTAAATCAGAAACTTCACGTATGGTGCATGCATTATTTTTGCCCTCATTTTGTAAGTGTATTTCTGTTGCGGATGAGCAAAAGTAGAATCGTTCGATTATTTAAAATTATTAGGGGGTTCCGGTATACAGTATATATTTATTATACAGCCCAGCAATCGGAACATCCTTGGCTTTCTCCGTTGCACGCTAAGGAAAAACTTCGGAGGTAAATAATGGCTGTGTTGAACTGCCTCAACCCGTGGTTGTTATTACGTTATAATAACTTTATCACGTCATAATAAATAGTCGACGTGTCATCGCTAACAGCAACGTAAGCAATAGTTGCAGACAATTGAAACCGAATGATTTCGTAAATTTTCATTACAAAGTTGCAGGGAGAACATTAAAAATTAAATTTGAAGGTATTTCAGTTCTTATTGAATCATTGTTGAGTGTTATTTTCAATATCTGTCGTGTTATTAGACTGTGTTCCTCGCACAACTAGTTGGATGTTCGTACGCCAAAATCTTACCGATTTGGAAATATCACTCCAATTATTTATGGGTCTCTTTCAGAGAGTCGAAGTTATTCCACTCCCATCTGAAAAAGACGAGGATGTTCCAAATGCAGGTCCAGTAAACACGAAAGTGTCCAAGCACTATAAATAAGCTCAAGACACTCAAACTAGAAATCATTCCTTGAGTATTATGACATCAGTGGAATTAGTTAATTCTAAGGTTATATTAATTACATTAATTCAGAGAAAGTGATTTGAATTTTTTTAAAATTATTCTTGCCTAAAATTGTGTGTTTAAGGATTTTTATGACTACACACCTGTTAGGAACAGCTGATTACAACTCATAAACGAAAATAATTTTCTCTAACAAATGATGAAAATTACGCTGACTAGGTCACAAGGTCACATAAACCTTTATCTAAATGTTTGTCACTCGATAAGTTCATGTAATAAAAAAACGGATAAGTGAGGCATTACGTGAGGTGATTATGAAATTTTATGAAGATAATTCTCAACAGACTAAAGCCTCAAGCAGAGAAAATTATTGCTGAAGAGCAGGCAGGCTTCCGAGCAGGAAGGAGCACCACAGAACAAATCTTCAATCTCAGACTCCTTTGCGAGAAATACCTTCAGCATCAGCAGAATCTATACCGCGTCTTTATAGATTTCAAAAAGGCCTTTGATAGGGTATGGCATGCAGCCTTATGAGCAACTATGAGGAAGTACAACATCAACTCAAACCTGGAGCGGTTGTTGAGCACCTCTATGACAAAGCCACCAGTGCTGTCCTTATCAATGGCAGCAGAGGAAATTGGTTTAGAACAACAGCTGGAGTCAGACAGAGATGTATACTATCACCTACACTCTTCAACATTTTCCTGGAAAGGATCATGGAGTATGCCTTGCATGACCACAAAGGCACTGTCAGCATCGGAGGAAGAACGGTCACCAACCTTCGCTTCGCAGATGATATTGATGGTTTAGCAGGAGATGAAAAAGAACTGGCTGACTTGGTTGAGCGCCTCGACACAACCTCCACAGCATACGGTATGGAGATTATCGCCGAAAAAACCAAACTGATGACAAACAACACCAATGGCATCAGTGCAGAAATAAAGGTCAGTGGACAGAAGCTGGAAAGAGTCACAAGCTTCAAATACTTTGGATCAATTATCACAGATGAGGGCTCCAAACCAGAACTACTTTGCAGGATTGCCCAGACAACAGCAGCAATAACAAGGGTGAGACCAATATGTAAAGATACCAACATTGCTTTTGGTTCCAAAATAAGGTTGATGCGCTCGATTGTCATATCCATCTTTCTGTATGCTTTTGAAACATGGACGCTCATATCAGATCTACAAAGAAGGATTCATATCTTCGAAATGAGATGCTACCGCAAGATCTTGGGCATCTCATACATTGACCATGTAACCAACGAAGAAGTCCACAACAGGATCCAACGAGCCATCAGATCCTATGAAGACCTCTTGACCACTGTAAATAAGCGCAAACTGAAGTGGTACGGTCATGTCTCAAGATCATCTGGACTGGCAAAAGCAATCTTGCAAAGTGCAGTGCGAAGGTGCAGAAGAAGAGGCAGACAGAAAAAGAGGTGGGAAGAAAACATTAAGGAGTGGACAGGCATGGGATTTGGAAGTTCTCAAAGGGTAGTAGAGAACAGGGAAAGATGGAGATAATTGGTTGTAAATTCAACTGTGGTGCCCCAACGACCTCTTGGGTTAAGGGATTGATGATGATGATGATGATGATGAATATTTGAACTGAGCAACTAATGTTAAAGATTTTATGCGAATATGTGATGCGGTTTCAAATTTCAAATAGAGACACCATACCGCTTGCTAAATTACAAATATTGTACGAGAGATGAATTACTAATATTTCCCAGTGTAAGCCATCTAGCGGGCGTTTAGTTTAAAATCATTCTTCCACTGTGTTTGGTTGGAATGTCACGGTTTTTCAAATAGAAATACCTTAGTACACTGATCTAATAATCGTGTGTATTCATTCGACTGAATCATAGAGGTATCCCTTTCATTTGTTAAATGAATATTTATATGTTTTCTTTTGTTCCAGGTTTCTATTCCCTCTGAGTGTGCCCCATACAATTACAGTTATTAACTTGGAGCCTGACAAACCAAGCAAGTCTCACATAGGTACTGCATTATGGACCCAGTCGCGATGTCATACAAGGAGTGATATATGGGTAGTAATATGTAGCAATTAGGCCCTCTACGTAACTTAACATTACGACTTAGGTTTACATGTGGGATCGTTATGGCCCCTTATGGGAATGCTAATGTTATTAATGTCTATAGATTTAACATGAAGAAGTCAGAGAAACCCCCGCATGTAACCTATGGACCTAATCATAGTTTTAGAATGCCTAGCCATTATAACCCGTCTATTAGAATGGTAGTTTTAATTTGAAAGATCGTATCCAACACTTACTTTTTTACAACTAACCAACACCCAATTTTTGATTACTAACTTAACATTCACCTTTTGATTACTATCAAACAACAACTTTTTGAGTATTGTCCAATACCTACTTCTTGAATACTATCAACATCCACTTTCGATTACTATCCTAAACCCATTATCGAATGCTAACGCACACTTTTTGGGTACTATCCAACACTCCATGGGTAGTGACCAATACTTAACTCATCTACTTTGCAACACCCAATACAATACTATCCAACATCAAAGTATTGACTACTATACAGCTCTCTATACATACTATCCAGAACGTTTTGTGTAGTGACCTAAAATCCCATACCAACTATCCAACAAAAAAGGTAGGCTTAAAACGAAGTGAACGGAATCACACATATACTACTAAACCACGCCAAAGCTTAAGTTTGGTACGCGGCTGTTATTGAAAATATTTTTCTTTTCTATACTGATCAACTTAGAGATAATGTGAAAGAGCATGTCCAAGGGACTTTTTTCTGTTTCGATGAAGAAAACAAAAAAGTAACACCATCGTTTTCTAAAACAACATTATTTTTGTCATCCCTGATCACATAAATATGAACATAATCAAGGAAGACACAGGATTGGGGTTTTATTTACAAATATTAGAAAATTAAAACATGAGGGTATTGACAATATTGAAAACATTGTCGAATGAAACTAAACTTGCAATGATCTAAAACAGTGTCATTTTGCTGTCCATGAACACCACGTTTCCTAACTAAAACAAATAGACAGCCATAATGTTCGTAAACCACCTTTTATCGTTTCTTGAGTATTCACGGTCGGAATATGTCACTAAATGTTTTAGGGGAAATCCAAGACTACTTTGATGAAGAAAATACGCACAGTATTGTCCATACTGAATTTAATCTGATCCTAATAATCTCACGTTCTTGAAGTGAGTAGATACATCATTTCTTCTCATAAAGTCGAAGATCTCGTCTTCCAGATGAGGTTATGCATACGAATTATAATATTCCACGCTGTGGTCGCTGGGAAAGTAAACAGCTAGCTAATGGGTTCATGGGCGATGACTGTCATCCGTGTTGAACGTCTTTAGGTTTTCGATGGGAATCTTTAGCAAACACCACTGGATTCCAAGAAGTTGTATACGAAGTGCGAGTCAGAAGGTAATGAAGTTCCCAGATATTCATTCTTTTAATTATAAGTCATCAAATCACAACTGACATTTTCCTTGAAAGTATATGTCAAGTAAGTCGATGAACAACGGGAAGTCTCGGTACTCTATTGCATGAGAGCTTCGATGCGTTTTGTCTCCAGGGAAGTCAGTGGAGGAAAGGAATAACAACTCAGATCTTTCGACCACTCTTTCAAAATCTTCTCTTCTGAGATGCGAGTAGTGAATCTTGAAGATACTATTCCAGCTTGCCTTCTTGACCCATCGTGAAATATTTGTCTTGTTGTTTCTGATGAGGATAATCAATTTGACAAACATTACACTCTTCTCTGGTCAGTTATGTAACTCTTGCAGCCAAGTGACGAGCAAAACAGTGGAGTAAGTGCTGTTATTGACCTTTCGACAGTGGTTTTCTCTTCTTCACTTATGGTGTGTGACTGTTGTTGTTCTAGATAGAAAACATCCTCTTCGCCTGTCCCCATAGGTTCAATCTTTTTTCTTCTTTTTTTTTGTCATGGATCACTTCTCTAAGGCTGTTTATTTCCAGAGCATTGTTAAATTCTGCATTCATGATGACATTCACTTTCACATTCAATTGTTAATGTTTAAAAATTAATATCTTTCACGATTTGTAAAAGACGAATAAAACTGTTAAATCTTTTATTTTCACAGCTAGTAAACGTTTTGTGCAATATGTTCATTTGTCAGACATTTTTCAGTCCTAGTTAAATTCGGTATACATTATTTTTCTTCTTCTTTCTATTTTAAAAAGAATTGTAAATTTATTTTTTATTTTCAAAAATGTTTTACAGTTTATAAAGATTTTTTTTTACAAGTTTTGCGTTTTGACCAGAATTTCTTTTTTAATCTCCCCTACGTTCCTCATCAGTTTAGACATTTTGGTAATTTTTTCCTACCATATTTAAGCATTCTTTTTTCAGTCTCCGCTCAAATCCGGTACAAATTCTGAATGTCACTACTATGTTTTTGCTGGATTATTTCAGTAAAAGTCCATGACAATTTCGTTTTTTTATTACTACTTTTAGTCCAGGCCAAAATTTTGACATTTGTTGCCATGTATGTTTTTTATTTTTCACTCTCCTCTAAAGTCCGGTACAGTTTCAGAAATTTAATACTATTTTTAGTCTCAGCCCCTTAAGTGGACTAATCGCCACATGTAAGTTTTGTTTCTTTTCTTTTCTCCCACTGCCATTTTTCCTCAATGGATCTAATAAGAACAGGTCTATATTTAAGATTTATTTTATCAAAGTGTTATATGTTTCCAGAAAGTGATCCAGATTTGTACAAATCACCCGCTTGCAAAAGACCTTTTTCCGCCCCATGTACAAGCGTAACCAATCAGAGGGAGCCGTTTCGATGCGGCACACCCACCGTTGCGGAATATAACAAGATCTCGTTCAGAAGAAGACTTGACTATGGCGAGGCCGTCAGGAAGCACGTGTCCAGACCAAAGTCGGCCACAGATTTCTTCTGTAAGTCAAAATGACTTGTGTAATTTCTTAAATGCCATTTACAGTTCTAGTAATACGTATATTAATTGTATGATGACCCGCCCCTTAAAGGATTAAATTAATCTATCCGCTCAATTATCCATTAATATCTGAGACTAACATGTAGGGTGTTAAATACTGTCCAGGTTATTATTTTGCAACGATGGGTGCACAAATTCATTCTCTTAGGGAAAATATAACACATGTAGTATCTTTAGAAAGCTATTAGTGTTGTTATTAATTCGACAGGAAGAAAATCGTGTCCGTTTTTCCATTACAAAATGACATGGATTTGTTTTGAGAGAAAAAGACGGGAGCTGAACCTTTCTTCATTTATGACTTTAAAATAGCAACGTTTTCCAGCAAAACTATTGCCTTGAAGATCGCGATACGTCACAAATAGAACACGTGCCTCTTTGATTGCATTTTTCACGATCAACACGTCTCTGAATCTTAGCAGTCGCGAATTCAGGCAGGAGCAAGCGGGCACGTGCGTTCTGAGCCACGATATATCCAGTACTTGTCGTACACATTTTAATTTGCACATATTTACTATTTAGGTATGCTCTACTTTATTGTCCCCAACAGAACGGTACGTAAAATTTAAATTTCTGGTGAATATTGCCTATGACTTGAAAGTAGTCCTAAATACAAAAAATCACAATCTCAAATATCAATTTCTTAGACTTTTCACGCGTACTGCGAAATGTATTCATTGACTGTGTCAGGAGACATAGCTATTTAATTATAACAAAAACACGACCTTTACGGAAACAACCTAGCGAAGTTTTGTAAACAGCTTGTGATGTCACTGGATAACTGCACAATATGGAAATAATAGTTAACCAGATTACCGATATAGTTTGCTTTTCACAACCTTTAACACCATTTCATATTCATTAAAAAGTTACAGATATGTTTATGTTTATCATTTATTTTCTTTTTTAAAAAAAAGTTAATGTATGGATCATTTATTGAACATCTATAGGAAAGGTAAAAGTAACGCTGCTGTATATACTAATTTGTGCAAATTAGAAATCAAGTGAAGAGAAATGTTAGAGAGGCAAAATCTAATTGTTTTTTTTTTTTTAAAACAAATTTAGGAGGATAAAAACAACCCCCAGAAATTATGGCTAAAGTTGAAGTTAGTCTATTTCAGTTCTAAAACAAAACGTAATACTAACATTGTACTGACTATTGATGGTGGCGATTGCCGTAATATTGTATTGACTATTGATGGTAGCGACTACCGTAATATTGTAGCGACTGCCGTAATATTGTATTGGCTATTGATGGTAGTGACTGCCCTAATATTGTATTGACTATTGATAGTAGCGCCTACCGTAATACTGTGGCGACTGCCGTAATATTGTATTGGCTATTGATGGTAGCGACTGTCGTAATATTGTATTGACTATTGATGGTAACGACTGCCGTAATATTGTATTGACTATTGATAGTAGTGACTGCCGTAATATTGTATTGACTATTGATAGTAGCGTCTACCGTAATACTGTAGCGACTGCCGTAATATTGTATTGACTATTGATGGTAGTGACTGCCGTAATATTGTATTGACTATTGATGGTAGCGACTGCCGTAATATTGTATTGTCTATTGATAGTAGTGACTGCCGTAATATTGTATTGACTATTCATAGTAGCGCCTACCGTAATACTGTAGCGACTGCCGTAATATTGTATTGGCTATTGATGGCAGTGACTACCGTAATATTGTATTGACTATTGATAGTAGCGCCTACCGTAATACGTAGCCGTAATATTGTATTGACTTTTGATGGTAGCAACTGCCGTAATATTGTATTGACTATTGATGGTATTGACTATTGATAGTAGTGACTGCCGTAATATTGTATTGACTATTGATAGTAGCGCCTACCGTAATACTGTAGCGACTGCCGTAATATTGTATTGGCTATTGATGGTAGTGACTGCCGTAATATTGTATTGACTATTGATAGTAGCGCCTACCGTAATGCTGTAGCCGTAATATTGTATTGACTTTTGATGGTAGCAACTGCCGTAATATTGTATTGACTATTGATGGTAGCGACTGCCGTAATATTGTATTGACTATTGATGGTAGTGACTGCCGTAATATTATACTGACTATTGATGGTAGTGGCTGTCATAGTCTATGTTGTATTCCAAATTATTTCAATCATTTCATTGCTAGTGTAGCATCTACTCTCACTGAGCAGTTGCCATAAACTTCAAATACATTTACAATAGAATCAACATTTGTATCCCTTTAAAACATTTTACAGGGTAAGAAATGTTTATGATAACAAACTCAAATTTCAGCCTGTTAGTGAAGACTTTGTTTACCAAGAACTGAATAACATTAATCTATATACAAGTACAGGACTTGACAATATCTCGCAAGGTTTATAAACTGATAGTGGTATAAGCAGTATTGTAGTGTTCTGCCCAGCGCTTGAGAACCTCTTCCTTATCAGTGATCAGCGTGTTCCCATCTGCACTGAGGAGGGGGGAAGATCCTGATTTAGTGGGACCGTAGATTGTCTTGAGCGCCTCGTAGAACCTCTTCATGTCATTGCGGTCTGCATACGACTGGATCTCGTCCGCCTTCTTGCTCAGCCATGTGTCCTGCATCTGTCGGAGCTCTCTCTGCACTGTTCTTCTGATATTGAAATTAAAAGTCTATCCAGTGGCAAAGCCCCGGGTTCTGACTCCATCCCAGCGGAAGTCTACGCAGCTGGTGGTCCCCGACTGACTCAGAAGCTTACTGACCTCTTCCAGTCTGTGTGGAACCAGGAGAAGATTCCGCAGAAGTTCAAAGACGCCTCTATTGTTCACCTCTGCAAGCGGAAGGGGAACCGGCAAGCATGCGACAACCACCGTGGCATCTCCCTATTATCCATCGCAGGAAAGATACTGGCCAGAATTCTGCTAAATCGACTGAACGTCCACTTGGAGCAAGGCTTGCTACCAGAGAGTCAGTGCGGCTTCAGGCAGGATCGGGGCACCGTGGACATGATCTTTGCAACCAGGCAACTCCAGGAGAAATGCCAAGAGCAGAACGTCAGCCTCTACACCACTTTTGTGAACCTCACAAAGGCTTTTGACACTGTGAGTCGTGAAGGTCTGTGGAGGATCATGGCAAAGTTCGGATGCCCTGAGAAGTTCATCACCATGGTCAGACTGTTCCACGATGGCATGCTCGCCAGAGTACAGGATGATGGAGAGTTCTCCCTGCCCTTTCCAGTGACAAACGGTGTCAAGCAGGGCTGCGTTCTTGCCCCGACCCTGTTCAGCATGATGTTCACAGCGATGCTGACCGATGCTTTCCGTGAGGGTGACATTGGCATCGACATCCGGTTCAGGACTGATGGGAACATCTTCAACCTGAGAAGACTGCAGGCTAAGACCAAAGTCCAGGAAGACACCATCCGCGACTTACTCTTTGCTGACGACTGCGCTTTAAATGCTGCTACTCAGTCTGACATGCAAGAAAGTATGGATCGGTTCTCCAAAGCCTGCACAGACTTCGGACTCACAGTAAGTACGAAGAAGACTGAAACCATGTACCAGCCTGCACCCTCAGTCCCCTACACGGAACCCAGCATTACCGTCGATGGCCAGAAGCTCGCTGTTGCTGACAAGTTCATCTACCTTGGCAGCACCTTGTTCTGCACAGTCTCCATCGATGAAGAGGTCACTTTCAGGATTGCTCGTGCAATCGTGCAAGTGCAGCCTTCGGCAGACTTCACAATACTGTGTGGAACAGAAGAGGAATCAGCCTGCCAACCAAGCTCAAGGTGTACTGCGCAGTAGTACTGCCCTCCCTCTTGTACGCCTGTGAGACTTGGACGGTGTACAGTCGCCATGCAAAACAGCTGAACTCCCTCCACATGCGATGCCTCAGAAAACTGCTCCACATCAAATGGCAGGGCAAGACTCCTGACACAGAAGTCCTCCAGAGAGCAGAGATGACAAGCGTCTATGCCATGCTCAGAAGGTCACAACTCCGCTGGGCTGGTCATGTCTGCCGTATGCCTGATGAGCGCCTCCCAAAGAGACTGTTCTATGGGGAACTCGCTGAAGGCAAGCGTTCCCGAGGAGGCCAAAAGAAACGGTTCAAGGACACGCTCAAAGCCTCCATGAAGTCCTGTGGCATTGACCCAGACAGCTGGGAGCAGCTTGCCGAAGACCGCGCTGCCTGGCGTCACCAGATCAACTCAGGCGCAGCTGCATTTGAAGAGCACCGGATCAACGAGGCCAAGCAGAAACGCCAGCAGAGGAAGAGCAGAGCCAGCGCCGACCGTCAGTCCATCCAGCCCCCGGCAATTCCCTGTCCTCATTGCCCTAGACTCTTCAGAGCGCAGATTGGCCTCACCAGCCACTGCGCACTCACAGACCAGTCCAGATCTGAAGTCATGATCGTCTTCGAGACCGAAGGACGAACATCATCATTGTATCCAAGATTCTAGAAAGAACAGTCTGTGGTCAACTTGAAGACTTTTAAACTGAGAACAACTTTAGGAACTACAATCGGGTTTTATGGGATTGTTCTCTATTGATACATGCTTGATATATTTTTCTAGTTATATTAAGATCCAGACGTCCAAAGGTTTCTACACTGGAATGATTTTATGTTCGAATTAAAAAAAAAAGTCTACACAGTGAATCACGACATACTGTATAACAAAAATTGGATTAGGAATTACATCTATTGAATGGTTTGAATCATATCTAATAAATACAAAATCTGTAAGTGTTAGCAATACTGATTCCAGATCTTTGACAATATCATGTTGTGTATCTCAGGGTAATATTTTAGGACCTCTTCTTTCTTGAGCTATGAAAATGATATGGTAATTGCATGGACTCTGACCATAATCCGTAACATCAGTGACCCATCCCTAACATCAGTAACCCATTCGTAAAATCAGTGACCCATCTGCAAATTCAGCGACCCATCCGTAACTTCAGTGACCCGTCCGTAACATCAGTGACCCATTCGTAAAACATCAGTGACCCATTCATGACATAGTAACCACTTTGGTTGGAATAGATGAACACCATAGTGTGAAGACGCATATACATTGTTTTCATGTAAATTTGCAGTGGTTGTTTGAAAATAGATTTGAAATGTTGTTGACTGCCATCTTAAGCGATAATTAGAAACTAGCAAAAATAAAATTTATTATTATAATGTCAGTTGATTCAATATGTTTACCTATTTGTGATTACAATACTTAATCTCTACTCCTATGTATAGAGTCTGCTGTGCTCATTTGATGTTGAACCTAAATACCAATAATTTGGATAGTTTTCTTTCTGCTGCTAGTTTCGCAAAATAAAGATCGTGGCGCATATTAACCAACTCTTTTCTGAACTGATAATGTTTAACTAGAAAAACAATTTGCTGAAAACTGATGCCCATACTTCTGATAGACGACAATTATCGTCATACACATGGTCCGATGACTTCTTTGATTTAAGGTTAATATTTTTTAACCACAGGCGGAATCTTGACAGGAATGATACAGACGATGTGCATATTAATAGTAAGGAGTTAGAACAGACATTATCTTGAGTCCTTAGAACAGATATTACAGTGAGTCCTTGAACAAATATTATCTTGAGTCCTTAGAACAGATATTATCGAGTCCTTAGAACATACATTTTCGTGAGTCCTTAGAACAGACATTATCGTTAGTCCTTAGAACAGATATTATCTTGAGTCCTTAGAACAGATATTACAGTGAGTCCTTAGAGCAAATATTATCTTGAGTCCTTACGAATTGATATTAATAGTCAGGAGTTGGAACAGACATTATCGTGAGTCCTTACGGTACAATGGCACAAGCAACAAATGTCCTTTTTTCATAATGTTTGTTTGATGACCTGCCTTTTTTGGTACAGGATTTTAAAAAAATTGAACTAATGAGAGACTGGTGTTATTTTTACTTCTTAGATACAGACGAATGGTCCCAAATGTGCGTATATTTGAACGATATGTGGTTAAGATCAAAAGGTAGTTAATGGGTGTTATGTGACAATTACCCTATGCAGAATATTTGTTTAAATTTACAAACACAATGTAATCTTGCATGCTTTCATTTTGATACCTCAGTAATTCCCTATAGCTTTTACTCTCTCAATCCATATAGTTATTACTCTCTCTCCCTCATTATCTCTGTATATGTGTGTGTGTGTGTGTGTGTGTGTGTGTGTGTGCGCGCGCGTGTGTGTGTGTGTGTGTGTGTGTGTGATTAATAAAACTTTTTATTTATTCAATTCATTAGCTCAGCTGGAGAAACAGAGGGAGAGAGAAGCCAACATGCGCCGAGCACTGTCCAGAATGTCGGCACAGCAAGTCAGGACGCAGCCGACAACCTTTGACACGCAGAGCTTCGTAATGCGGGTCAGACCGCAGACGGCGGCAGCGCGGCTAACGTCGCATCTAACTTCCGTCCCTTCCACAGTATTCTCTCCCCCCAATGGAACGTCCACTTCTCTCACTACGGTTATCTTGGACACTTCAAAGAAATCACCAGCGACGAAAAAGTTTGAAATCAAAACACCAACAAATTATACCATACCAGTAAGTAAATAAAATGATAATTGAATCATAACCTTCCACAATCATTGTATCAGTACAAAAATATTTCCATCTGTAGCTATTTTAATGCGTTGGCTGGTACTTCTGTTGTTGTCTTTCGATTTAAAACAAAAAATGTTTCCATCAGACTACAAATATTGCCCCTCTCTCTCATTTAGCTTGACTGTTACTGTTCCATGCAATGGTACTAAATAAAGGATGCTATAAAACTTTCTCTATTAGCAGTCAAGTTGTCTTTATTCATTGAACATATGAACTCGGAATAAAATCTTGGCACTTTGCTTTGCTTAGGCACCACGTAAATTATCTAAGATGGACTGAGGCAGCGGTGAAAAGAGACTACCTTAAACGTTACTCCTCCGTCATGATTTGGTATGAACTCGAGACGGTCTTGGTTTTTTTGGGGTGGGTGGGTTTTTTGTTTGTTTTTATTTTATCATCTGCGATTTTTGTTTGTTTGTTTCCCTTGCAGGTATTTCAAGCACTAAACATAAAAGATGCACCAAGGATGTATTATAAGTAAGATATTATTTCAGTTTTTCTTTGTCATGGAAACTAAAGCTTTGATGTTTGTAAAAGTTTTTGTAAGATTCACTTTCCTGGACTAAAAACGAAAATACTCTGCAGATATCGATTTTATAATGACGTCAAAATCATCGTTGTTTTGGATTTTAAAAGTATTTTTAAAATTCAACAAAATTTTATGTAATAACATTTTTAAATCTCCTTAACATTATTAACAGACGACCCCTGAAGCGAGTTGCAGTAAGTTGTGATTCCGTTTTCACAAAGTGTTACCATTCAGAACTGACGTGAAAATATTAGCCAGGGTAGCTGTACATGGTAACCATAAGCAATAAGAATGTTTCGCTACGTTTTCTCTTTTATGAAAATAAAAGATTTGGTTAAATGTAAATTCAAATATTGACTTGTGTTTTACGATATGTACCGTAAATTCTTCTATGATTATATGCAATTTTTAAGTTAAATATAATGACCTATTTTCCAGACCATGGAAAGGAGACAAACTTCCAGTTGCTGAAATTCCTAACAGACCTAAAACACCGATATTCAAATAAAGAGCTCTCTGTTTATTTGACTATTTTCACCAATTTTTGCCTTTGATCTCATAAATGGATTATTGTTTTGTTTTTTTTTTATATGCTGCTTGCATGAAATAGGCGTGCATATACATTGTTACTTTCTTTTGCTGTGTATTTATTTATAAATAAATTTGTGACGTTTACTAGTATTTTGAGATCTTTTTACGTCATCATATTTTAGACGATAAGAGCTTATACATTGCCTGCAGTATCTTTTAAATCTGCCAACTGTTTGAAGTCTCATTTATCTCGAGTGGCGCCAGTTATATGTTTTATTCACGTGATTTATCCCTTCATTCCAGCAGAACGGGTTAACTTTCAAATTTTACAGTAATGATTAACGTAAAACTTAAATTTCTGCTTTCAAATGTAACTAATATTTCAAGACGAGAAGACGGGCAAGTAAGTAGGTAATGCTGAGAAGACAGAAGATTGGCATGTAAGGCAATAAAGGTCGGAAAGTAGAAGAAGGGCATGTAAGTCCATAAATCTATGGAAAAGAAGACGGGCGTGTAAGCACATTAAATTTGGAAGACAGAAAACGTGCGTGTAAAGACATAGTGTTGGGAAGGCCGAGGACGGACATGTAAGGCCACAAATCTGGGAAGACAGAAGACGGGCATGTAAGGCCTTAATCTGGGAAGAAAGAAGACGGGGGTGTGTAAAGCCATAAAGCTGGGAAGACAGCTAATGGGCCTGTAAGGCCATAAAGGTGAAAAGACAGAAGATGGGCGTGTAAGGCCATAAAAATGGGAAGACAGAAGATGGGCACGTAGGGCCACAAAGGTGGGAATAAAGAAGATAGTCATGTAAGGCCATAAAGTCGGAAAGACAGGAGATGGGCGTGAAAGGTCATAACGCTTGGAAGACTCACTACAGAAGACGGGCATGTACGGCCATAATGTTGGGAAGACTGAAGACGGGTGTGTAAGGCCATAAATCTGGGAACACAAAAGACGCGCATGTAATGGCATAAAAATGGGAAGATATAAGACGGGCGTGTAAAGCCATAAAGATGGGAAGACAGAAAACTGGTGTATTTAAAGTTATAAAGCTGGGAAGACAGAAGACGGGCGTGTAAAGCCATACAGCTGGGAAGACAGAAGACTGGTGTGTTTAAAGTTATAAAGCTGGGAAGACAGAAGACGGAGATGTAAAACTATAAAGCTGGGAAGACAGAAGATGGGCGTGTAAAGCCATAGAGCTGGGAAGACAGAAGATGGGCGTGTAAGGCCATAAAGGTGGGAAGACTGAAGAGAGACGGGCGTGTAAGGCCATAAAGCTGGGAAGACAGAAGACGGGTATGTAAGGTCATAAATCTGGAAAGACAGAAGATGGGCATGTAAGGTCGTAAAACTGGGAAGACAAAGTCACGGTGCGATGGCAATATGCCTTGGTCACTTTATTCAGTAATTTAAAACCAAGACGAATGTCTCACGATGACTTAAGTTTCTTATTGTCTAGTGTAATAAAGTACTTATATAGTGACCAATATGCATTACAAATGACTTGTTTAAAATATTGAGTAAAACAAAGCTTTGTGTAAGAAAAGCTTCATATCATATCATAACATTTGCGAAAAATCTCATTGATTCGGATCAGATGCTGTGGAGGAAATAAAATATTCTAGACTGGAATCAAATAGAGACTCGTTTCACTCATTCTGAAAACGAATCGCTGTCTAATACTTTTCTCAGTCAGCGAACTACCCTAGAAACATGGAAACGAACACAAATCTGTTTTACACAAGATGGCTGGCATAATGGACAAATATGCAAGTTGCACTCAGATCATAAGTTCTGGTGTCCATATGACATCTTTTTTCACTCGGTACGACTGTATTCGAGATCAACGAAAATAGCGTTTACGAAAATCATCAAGTGTGCTTGTGTTTTTTCTGGGTAAAGGAGCCAAGACAAAGATAAAATTTCTTGCCTAAGTGGCAGCGAGTTATTTCTTGGAGGGAAAAGTAACTATTAGGTAACCTCTGACCTAGAATGACAAGGTAATAAAATGTTCACTTTTACATACTCACACTGCAATTGGCGAGGATGAAACTTGCCTTTTGCATATTTTCATGTCCGATGATTAAAATACTGATACAAGACTATTAAGAATTTATAAAAATATTAAATATTTTCGTATTTTGTTCCAATTGTTGTATAAACGTAACCTCGAAAATAAGTTACAGTCGAAATAGCAACATTTTCCATAGTATATATCATCGTTTCGTACGTTTATAGGATGAAATATTGAATATAATGACTAAGTTTATTAATATTGAACCTACATATGTCAGGTGAGTAATAATTCACTTCTAACTGGACATAAAACGTCTTTATCTAATCTTTTATCCCTGTCTTTGAAGGGAAAGTTGACGCAATGGTCGATGTTTACTTTGATTAATAATGCATTGCTTTTAGAAATATAAAAAAGCGAAAGAGGTGGCGCGAATGTCGTGAAATCAATACAACATGAAGTGAATTTCGCATTTTGTGTCATATAACAGCAAATTCGAAGTCATTCGACTGAATTTCCCCACCCCCCACCCCCCAGCATAGACCCAGTAAGTATTCGGATTATATTACATGCTCATTTTTTTTTTCTCCGTTAACTTTACATTGCCAGAATTGTGCAATAATTTTCGATACTACACTGCTTCATACTGCCCGACATGTGTGCCTAAGAATAGTATAGTGTATTGGGAACTACTTTATAAACAAACCATGTACATTCATATAGTTGGCTCTTTAGGTATTGGTTGATTAGATTTGTTTGTGAGTAAACTAAACAAGCTGTTTCGTGCATTTGAAAGTATAGATGATGAAGTGAACAATATGGATGAGTTCACTGTGTCACAAATGAAACTTTCAAACAAGCAAACGAATAAACGTGATATTTGCAATGTTCACAACAAACGTGAGAGACGCTGTAAAGAAAATATCATTCTGATTTTTTAAACGGTTATTTAGGAGAAATGTTAGTAACTTTTTGCAAATAGAATGGTTCAGGCTATGACAGTTGCTCTCCAGGGTCTATAACAATCGCATAGAAAAGCATATTGAAGCCAAGGGCTATCGCATCTCATATACGTACCATTTTAGAAGTCGGTCGAAATTCTAAGTTCGAGGAAAAATGGAACTGAAGGTTTTGGTAGAAGTCTAAGATCCTCAGAGCCAATAAGCCAAGAGGACGAAGAAGTCTTATTTCTGCTGGCTAATGGACTGTCACAGAACAGCTAGGTGACAATTTTCCCCGTTTTACTTTTATGATACAATGTTAGGCTAGCAATAGAAGTAAGGTCACGTATATAGGTGGGGTGACTGGGTCCCTTCAAAAAACAGCATGCAAGAGATAGGACAGAAACATGTCTTCTTTGGCTGGTAATAAGAATGGCAATAAATATATTTACATTTTTGCATCGTCAATTTCCTCAAAATTTACTTACTTAGTTCTTTAAATCGGATTTACATGACACATATCACAGGTTCCAAAACTTGATACACATCGCGAAATTATACTGTAATTTCAACTACATTTCCAACCAACAGATATCATATTCTCCTTACTGCACTCAAAACGAAATGTAATATTCCATAGCGTCTTTTTGATAATTTCAGTTAAAAGAATTAACATTTTCCCGACATTATGATTCCAAATAATCAATGACAGAACAGAAACAGCTGCAGTTGATCCCTCAACGCGGACACTTCCACTGCTCAAATCACATGTTCATTGTACGGAATGGACCCAATAAATCCAGTCCATCACAAGCAGAAAAACAGAATTAAGCTGGATCGAGAGAAAAACAACATTCATTCCAGACCAACTGAAAACGTTGTTTCAATCCGCATTCATTCACAATATGACAATTTTAAGTAGACTAAAACGAGAATTTTTTAAAACTAATGTCGAGAGCGCGACGAAGTTCAAAGGTCACTGGGCGGTGCTATGTGCGCATTAAATTTGTTACTGTGTATTGATGAATCTACAGTTGTGTATTTATTTTGGAATAATGCAATTAATTTCTTTCTTGTAGTGTATTCATATAAAATTACGCCTTAAGTAGGAAAACGAAATGAGTATATAATAGAAAGGTTACTGCATTTGTATGAGACAACAGGAACTCGTTTTTTTCGGACTAATACTGCAATATTAAGGTCGTGCAATATTAATCAGATAAACTCGTTCATATTTTTCACAGACAAATGCAGTAACCTATAATTCTAACACGTGTATTTTCGAAGAACTGACAAGCGAGCAGACAGCTCCTCCGTTTTCATAATGATGGATATGAATTCCTTAATGGAACAACGTTTTTGGATAGTTGACAATGCATATTGGTTAACGACTGATACATATTGCGTTGTGCTCTGAATTTCCTAATTACAGGCCTTTAAAATTCTACCACTGTAGCAAAAAAAATCTCAGAATATCTGAGAGGAATCGAAAACAAATCCTATACAGAGATACATAACGAAACCCTTTCCTTGATTGCATATCCATAGAGATGTATGGGATATTGTACAACTAAAATCCCAGGTCTAAGCAGATGCTGTGTAGTGATGTACTCTTCAGTTTTAGATTTTGTTTGAGACGTATACATGGATTTAAACTGCAGTCACAGGCAAGTAGATTTTTCTTTATTTCTCAAACGGAACATAGGTGTTCGACCTATGTTCCGTGTGAGAAATAATGAACCTTTCTTTTATACCCTAATTACAAAACACACACACACACACACACACACACACACACACACACACACACACACACACACACACACACACACACACACACATGCACACACGAAAACTTCAAGGCAAGTTGAATAACTAAGAGAAATATTAAATCTACCTTCAATTATGTAGCAAAGCTCATTAATTTACATTAGTTTCAAACTAGCCAATTATAGTTCCAAAAAAAGAAATTATTGATGCATTGAACTTTATGGTGATAATTTCAGCATTTTTTCTTTAAACAAAACGAAGATTTATTCTCTTTCTGAAACGCAGAAGAGAGTTTTAAGAGAAATTAAAATAGCATTTGAATTTTGAAATTTAAATTGTCTTTGTTTCGGAATTTCATTGTCCCAGGTAAATATTTTTATTTCTCTTATTTGAGAGGTGTTTGAGAGATCTTTAGTGAACCAAGAATCATTCACAATGCCATCTAATGTAGTGAACTGTGTTCAGATCCTACCAAAAAGCGGTAAGAATCTATGAAAAAGTTGTTTGAGCTTGCCATACACAATTTTTCGTAAGAAGAAAGCGCAGGTTATTTCTGATTGCTACAAACTGAAACATAAACAACAGAATAAAGACATAACTATTCCAAATGCTTTTATTTCTAAGAACTCAAGATCACGTTTTGGTCTTGAAAGCAATACATTGATTGGGAAAATCCAACCTCAGTCTGATTTTATTATGGAAATTTATAAACCGTTCAAGACAAAAGGTTCAATATCACTTATTGGTGATTCTGCCAAGCCTATTGCTGTCACAATAGTAAGGGACAGGTGAGGTTCTCAGAGTCATTTATTATCGAGTACTTTGCCTTTGTCTAAGAAGTCTTCTTCTAGTGAGAGTGTTCTTATTCAGGGAGTAGAGTCGAGCTTTGTTAATGTTCCTCACTATTGTGTTAGTTTGTCATCAGACTTAGTCTCAGTACTCGTGACAGTTGGAGCAGTGACTTCTTTACCTTTCGAGGGAATTTATTAACTACTATGCAATGAACTAGCCGGAGATAATGCACTTGTAACTGACAAGCCTTGTTTGGATCAGAAAGTTGATTAAGCTGACATTGAAATCCCTGATTGATATCCTGCTTGTGCAGTTATCAGAGCTATGGCGAATAGAGCGCTAGAGAATGATGTTGATCAGGAAATTATTCCTTTAGCTGACACATTTATTGGTCGGTCTTTTGATGAGGTCGCGTTTGCTCCTTATATTGATCAATCAGTAGATATTGATCACAGTGATCCTCGTTTTGCTACTCGTTCTCACTATTATAATCTGGTAATAAAAAGACAATCACTCGTTGTCGAGCAGCAAAAGATCCCGAAATCTCATTCTTGTTTCAGAGAGTTATTAGCAAAACTGAAGCCACACAACTCACAGTTTGTTAATTAGTGAAAAACGGGGTCCATATGAGAAAATGGAGACCACATGAGGTACTCTCTGGTGACGAGTAGTCAGTGATATATCAAATTATCGTTAGAGAGTCATATCGACGGGAAATTCTTAGTGTATCCCACGAAACTCCATTCACTGGTCATTTAGGAGTCAGTAAGACTTATCACAAAATTCTGAATCATTTGTATTGGCCGAATGTTAAATGTGATGTTTCTAAATATTGTAGAACTTATCACATTTGACAAATGGTAGGAAAACCCAATCAAAACGTACAAAAGGTTCATGTGTAACCTATTCATGCATTTGATGAACCATCTGGCAGAATAATGGTAGACTGTGTTGGTCCCTTACCTAAGACCAAGTCAAGCAACCAGTACTTATTGACTATAATGTGTGTGTTCACAAGATTTCCGGAGCAATTCCTTTTTAGGAATATTAAAACTATATCTAGAGTAAAAGCTTTGATAAAGTTGTTTGTTTTTTTTTTTTACACATGTTGGCCTTCCAAAATCTGTCAAGTCTGATCAGAGGTCAAAGTAGTAAAGTAAGGTAAGGTTCCTCTCTCAGAGACTCCCCTACCCCCCAAAACGCTATACGTTAACATTTTTGTCAGCAGCCGTTTATAGCTTAAAATGATGACTTTCATATGATAAGACTTTTCTAACATATTTCTGACAAAATTTGTTTTTCGGGGTAGGGGGTCTCTGAGATAGGAACAACTTACCTTACTCTACTACTAATACAGCCCTATACTTATTATTTTTATAGTTTTCGACAAAATTTCATATTAAACAAATGAAATATTATATAAGATGGGGTATCAAACAACGTCAACCCGACATGTTGGATTTGATCTGACAAATAAATTTTGCAAGAGATTTAATTCGATCAAATCAGCCTCAAGTTATACTGGTATAGAAAATAAAATAATAAGCGATTATATTAAAAAAGTTGGATATCATATATCACCAAAATATGGGTCAATTTGGTTATTCGCGACTGAAAATGATATGAGAATAGCGGGTTGGGCAGATGATGTGATGACATTTATTGACAATATGGTTGACATTTTATTTGATAATGATATTACTAAAGCTATACAAAATTAAACATCTACTGCTGTAACCTATATTTTATGATAATCTTTTTCATATCTGCTGACTCTCATTGGTAGAATATCTGTTAACATACTGTCGATAATACGGAACTAGCGTATTAAATCGTCCATATCATATTTTATACCCCGCAAATAAGATCGTATTTGATCAAGTAATTTTTTGTAGGTGATACTTGCTGTTTTACAAGCATTTTTTTTAGTCGTAAGACGAGGCTCAATTTTTTTACACGCTGTTGCAAGAGAAACACCAACGCCGGATATTATTAACAAAAACGGATTTAATGATGCTCCACTTGAAATTATACCGGAGCTAGTCATTAGCAGTGGCAAATATAATATCATTCGAAGTATTCTGTTATAGTATTTGTAACCTTTTTTTACACACCAAAGCTTTTTATGATAATATTTATAATATTGCATTAGAGCGTCCACATCTTGTTTTGGAATTTTTTCTGAAATATGATTGAAATCAACTATATGTTTTTTCATTATATAATATTTGTTTACATATTTTATACAATAGTGCCAGTCCCTGGGTTTGATTTATTATATATGAGAAGTTTCAGCTACGAATTCCAAACACTACCAGTAACGTCTCGGGGGCATTTCCGTTGATGTCAACGTAAACGTTTCTTTGATGTCCTTGGTTAGCATCACCAGTAGAGGATTATAATATACATTCGGTGATGATGAAGTAGCCGCAGTAATTTCCAAGCCGTACACGGATAGCCTGTATAACCCTGTTACTTCTGCGGTATGTTCGAGAGTGTTATCCCGCGGTGTCCATGTTGATGATCCTGATACTACTGTGTATACCGCATTGATGATCTGCTTGTGAGGAATTTTTAATCAGATTTGTTTTTTCAATGATTCCAGGAATTCCGCTAACAATATCGTTTAGTTTTGTGTTAATGTCATCGAGTTTAATATCTACAACCGCTGGACTTCCAAAAAATTCATTAATAGATTTGTTTATATTTCTACGAAAATTTAAGAACGTTTGTATGTGATTAGTAAAATTAGTATTTAGTGTAGTCATTTCATTATTAATTGTAGCCAACGAAGTTGTCATAGGAATTTCCTTATCGTCTACATATTTCTTCGTTGCTGCGTCAAAATCTGTTTCTGGTGTTCTGAGATTATTAATACCATTATTGTTCATGTTGAGAAATGCGCGCATTATACCGCCGTTGACTAACACATACTTAGATTCTTGATCGTCGACGTATTTTTTGTTGCTGCGTCTGATTCTGCAGCTGGGTTTCCAAGGTCTATAATTTTTTTCCTGACATATTGATATTACCTGTAACTGTTCCACCTATTTTATTAAGTTTATTATCATCAACATACTTTAACTGCAAAGAACTTACCGCTTGAGTTTGATTTAAGTTTGCTGGTGGATACCTGGTCTCCAAATTTATAATTTTTTTTCCTGACATATCTAAGTTACCGCTTAAAGTTCCACCAGATTTATCTAGTTTATTATTGTCAACTAATTTAAGTTGTGCATAACTAACAGCTTGTGTATTAACGACATTTATTGGCGGATAATCTGTTTCTAACTCTAGTACTCGTTGATTTGACATAAACAGATTTCCCGTCATTGTGTCGCCGGATTTTTTTAGATAGCCTGATAAATCAACCTTACCTTCTGTTATTGTTGTACTTTCAGCCGATGAATCTCCTACTAATGTTCCAAATTTTGTATAATAGCTCATTATTTATTTATCGTTTGACAATTTTTATATAGCATAAAATTATATAACAATAATGGCAAAATCATCGATATTAAATTTTGATACAGAACGTTTGGTGAAACATACACATAACAATGAACTTCCAGATTGTCATTATCTTATTGTTGGAAGAACTGGATCGGGGAAAACAAACTTGCTTATGAATTTACTTTTAGGAGATAATTTTAACTACGATCGCATTTATATTTACACGATTAATCCGCAGCAAGATAAGTACGAGCTACTTAACAATTATAATAACAAACTTCGTGATGATCTTGAGGCTGGCGAAGATTTTTTTATTATCAAACAACCAGAAGAACTCATTCCAGTTAATCAACTTGATTCGTCCGAATACAAGATAGTTGTTTTTGATGATATTCCGCTAAACAACGAGGAAATGAATAAAATAAGATCATATTTTTCACTGTCGCGAAATAAAAAATGTAATTCTATTTATCTCTCCCAGGGTTTTTATAATGTTGACAGATTTATTAGGCGAAATACTGGTTGTTTTATATTATTTCCAGGACTTGACAATGTTGACGTTAGAAATATAGCGAACGAGCAATGTGGTGATGTAACAAAAGATAAATTTATTGAATTATATCATCAAGCAACGGCAAATAAATATGACTTTTTTTGTTTGATAAACTAACAAATGATACGAGTAAAATGTTTCGATGTTGTATTGAAAAATATCTACAGTAATTTTTATACAAAATAGTATATAATTAATGGAAAGACAAGCAAAGTACAAAAAACATATAGAAAATCTAAAAAAAATTGCGCAATCTCAGGCAAAATTTAAGCAGCAAGTACAGCAAGCACGACGTGGCCAAGTGGTTGCAGCAGAAACAACAGCCGCCGCTCTCAAACCAGTTACTGAAGCTTTACTTGGAAAACAGCCTGAAACTAAACCATTATCAGAAGAAGAACTTAAGCAACTACAGGAAAAAGGTTTACTCGGACTAGTTAAAGAACAACAAGAAACAGCTGCTAGAAGAATTATTGAGAGATCTGACGTGGAGAAAAAAAGATTAGCTGATGCACTTGTAGCAAATATCGCTGATCCTGCTGCAAGAAAAACTGAACTAAGAAGGTTGTTGAACAATCCACTAGAGCTTCAACGAAGATTAGCAGAAGAAGCAGTAGTTGGACCGACTGAGAGAAAGTTAGAACAAGAAGAAGAACTTAGAAGAGAGAAAGAAGAAGAAAAAGCTAAAAAAGAAGCATGGAGAAAAGAACATGGATTAGATGTTCAAGACAAAGAAAGATTTGACATCAATTTAGAAAATATAAATGGCAAAATAACAGATAATTAGTATAAAAATGTTAATGAAAAAAATAATTTTCAAGCTTTGAGAGTACGAGATGTTATAAAAGATGATTACAAATCCGAAGAAAGAATTGAAGAGCTAGAAAAAATAAAAGAAAAAAGTAAGGTACATCTTAACGATGTAAAACTAGAAAATGAAAACTACCACAACAGTATTGACAGATATCGACATTGGATTATTGCTGATCTTTATATCAAAGTTATTAGTAGAATAAAAGAAGGCCGATACGAAAATACTAGCCATAATTTAATTACCGAGGCAAAATATCTAGATGAAAAACGTATGAAAGCTGATACAGTTGTTCCAAGGGATATGGATCCTATTGAAAGACAAACTGAATTAAGTCGATTGGTTGATGATTATAAAGAACTTAATAGAAGGTTAGCTGAAAAAAAGACTGGAACTGGAGCTAGAATATTTTCATCAGTTATTGAAATGATAGGCAGATTAATGCTATTGATATCATCAAAAGAAGCTGGAAATGTTGGTGCTGAAATTGACAATGAAATTATTGACATACTTGATAATTTGAGATCAGAAAATTTATTAACATCTGACGAATACGGAACTTTACATCACGATTTGATATAATCGCGGCGATTTAATTTTATAAATTTGTGTAACAATTTTATATAAAAAATGTCAGCAACATTATTATTAGACTCTAGTCAATCTGATAAAGATAGCGCAAATTTTTCAGTAAATTATATTCCGCCAATAGAACTAGATCGCGAGAAACAATATGAAATTGGACTAATTTCCTGCACTTGTTGGCATGCTATGGCTAATGTAAAAACTGGAGTAAACGATGAACTTACAATTGGTGATACTTCAATTGACGGAATATATTGGACGTGGAAAATTAAAATTCCACAAGGAGCTTATAATGTCACTGATCTAAATAAAACAATAAAAGAACTTATAACAAAAAAAAAGATATAGCTGATAATTTTGAGCTTACACCAAATTATAATACGTTACGCGCTAGAATGACATTAAAGAAACATACTATTGTTAATCTTTTCTCGCCAACAAGTATTGCACCACTGATAGGATTTAATTATAGTCAATATCCTCATTATGGTTCTGAAGAAACTATTACGTATGACGGTCAACTGCCAGTAAATATAACTGAAGTAAACGCAATATTGGTAAATTGCTCTATCGCATCTGGATCTTATTCAGCTAAAGGTAGTAAAGGACAAACGATATACAGTTTTTCACCAGATGTTCCGCCGGGATCTCTTATGCAAATTAGTCCACGTCAAGTTATTTATTATCCGTTAAACGTTGAAAATCAAATAACAGAAGTAAATATGCAATTGACAGATCAGTCTGGAAGACAGTTAGATCTTAATAATGAAATTGTTACTTATTATTTACACCTACGCGAACAGTAAACATATTTTCTGAAAGATTTGACAACAAAATTATGCAACCTCAGATATAATGAAACAGAAAAAAAGTTTATCGAAGAAAAATAGTAGGAGGATTTTTGGGAAATAAATTTGCTAAAATTATAGAAAATGTTCCAGGAATAGCCCATAAAGTTGCACCAATTGCACTTGACGCATCAAAAGCGTTTGCAACTGGAGCTGCATCTGCTGCTGGAACTGCTGTGGGGCAAAAAATAGCTGATAAAATAAAAGGTGATCCACAACGTGGTATACCAACAATCAAACAAGCTATTTCAGAAATCGAACCAAAAAAAGAAACTCAACGAGCAATGATAACAACGACAAAAAAACTTTTATCGCCACGAGGAGAACAAATTATACAAAAATTAATATCTAAAGTAACAACACCGCAATAATTTTGTATAACCTAATAAATAAAAAAATGTCTGTAAAAAATTATCTCGATTTAGCAGAAACTTATGACACAGACGACACAGTAACAGAATTCGAATACGTTGAATATCTTGATGAAAATTCTAACGAACCTAATAAGGCTGGCTCCAGAACATTTCATACTCGAGACGAGGGCGTATTTTTACTTCCTCATAAAGCAATATTGGAAGTTCGTGGCCGGATTATGACAGCAGCTGTTCCACCTGCCGCAATTGCAGCTGGAACAGAAGTAGCTCTTATAAATGATGGTTGGTGTTTATTTAAAAGTGCTCGATATCAGCTGGCCAATCAAACTGTGCGAAGATATTTCAGGTCACTTACAAATTGCAAGTACAATATTAAATATTATTTCATTTTCCGACGACTATTCCAGGTCAACTGCAACTAATATGATGTGGTTTAAAGATACTGGAACTGGTGGTGCAGGTATTATTGCATCAGTTGAAATTTTATCAGGATTAACACCTATTACAGCTGCTGGAGCTAATGCCGCTGCGAATGCTGTAAATGTAAGAGATTTTCTTATTGCTAATGCTGCTATGCTAGGTATAATACCACCAGCTGCAGACGCTGATGCAGACGCTACAAGAGTTTCACTTAATGCTGCTTGTGATAATCTTAGATTAAATCAAGTAGATGCAGCTGCAGATAGTACTTTAATGTTAGAACATGTTATTAACATAATTGCTCATAACAGAAGAAATTTACGTTACAATGAGGGTTATGTTAAGAGAAAGACACTTGCAGCAGTATCACGTCAAATTACGATGATGCTGTCACTAAGTACAATATTTGGCTTTTGCAGGGACTATAATAAGGTATTTCGTGGAGTTAAACATACTCTTATTTTAGATCGATCAGAACAAAACGACTGCCTGTTTAGGTCAGGTGGGAATGATGTACAATTTGTCATAAACAAACTTGCATTATGGATGCCAAGAATAACTCCGTCTATCACTAAAATGGCGGAATTAAATAATATGCTGGAAAAACACACAAACAGAATTTATTTTCAGCAACATAAAATATATCAAACAGTAGTTCCGAATACCACCGACTACACATGGCGAGTCACAACGACACCAAGTGAACAAAAACCACTGCAATTATTTGTTGTATTTCAGAGACAAGCGCGACGTGGTAACCAACAACAAAATAATGCGATATTTGATAATGCTGATGTTAGACGAATATACGCTAGAATAAATTCAAAGCAATACCCAGAGCGAGCGATAGAATGCAATTTTGCAAATGACGCTAATAAAAATATTACTCGACCTTACATGTACCTGCTCGACGCACTGCAAAAATATCAAGATGTTGGAGATGGATCTCAGATATCAGTAGAGGAATTTCATACGCTTTATCCGATATTTTATTTTGATGTTAGTAAACATAGCGAGCGAGCTGTAGACAGCACAGCTGATATTGAAATTACTTGGACACTAGGAGCAGCTCCAGCTGCGCCACTTTATATGTATGCGTTAGTAATAAGCGATATATTTGTTACAGTTGACTCTGTCGGAGGTAAAATGTCAGTCCAAGTTTGAAAAACTTTAAGTTTAATCTGTAATTGTTATATAAGATGACAAAATATATTGTAAAAGAAATATATTTGACCGATGGTCAAGTTAAAAAATTAGCAGCTGCTGTTGCAAAGAAAAGACAAGTATCATTAAAGGTCAACCATAACGCAGCGGGTACTTTAACAAAATTAATGTTAACCAAAAAACAAGTAAATAAATACGATCGCAAAAAACCTTTTGTTTTAAATTTAAGCGCTGCACAAATAATTGCAATGGCAAAACATGGTGGTTTCTTCGGTCCGGCATTATCTGTAATAGCCAGAACGTTAATACCAAAACTTTTGCCAGTGTTAGGTACATTAGGATTAGCAGCAGCGTCTGGAGCAGTATCTGGCGCAACGAAAAGGGCAGTTGAAGGTAGTGGTATAAAGAAAATTTTCGTACGAGATCAATGGTAACAATTTTATATGATGGATAAATATAATGTCTAAAAGAAAAACACCAACGAAAAAAAAGACACCGACGAAAAAAAAGGCACGACAGAGGCGAAAAGGGGGATTTATTCCAATAGCCCCGTTACTAGCGGGATTGGCGGGAAGTCTATTGCCAAATCTGTTAGGAGTAGGACGAGGACTAATGTTGCCAGGAATAAGGAGATAAAGTCTGCGTTAAGTAATTTTGATATACTTGATAAACTAAAAAAAGTAAAAAATTTCAGTGGAGTTTATTCTAAAGATGAACTTATGGCGATTCCACCGTCGCTAGGTTCGTGTGTTATAAATATACAAGATTTTAACGACGGATCTGGCACACATTGGGTAGGTGTTTATGATAACAATTATTTTGACTCGTTCGGAATTCCACCAAGTGACGCAGTAAAAAAGTATATGAGTAGAATGCAAGATACTAAGTCTCTGACGAAGTCTTTTGCGAAGATAATAAATTATTGGTCTAATCAAATTCAACCAGTTGGAACTTCCGCTTGCGGATATTATTGCGTAATGTTGATTAAACAGATGACCAAAAATCCAGATTTTTTAAAGTTTAATTTGCAATTTGACAAACAACCTTCTCAGGCTAATGATGAGATTGCTTTAATTTTTATCTAAACTTAGGTATACAATATCAACATATTGTCTTAAGTGTAAAACTAAAACAGAAAATAAAGACGAAAAAACAGAAAAAACAAAAAATAATAGAATAATGCTGAAAAGTATTTGTGCAACCTGCGGAAGAAAAAAAGTATGTTTTTACCGAAAACAAAGTTGTCCGGAGCGGGTTACCCAGAAATTATTTTAGTAGACGACTAAATAAATAATGACATGCGACTGCGATTGCGGTAGAGATTTATGTCTCGAGCAAAATAAAATTGTTACATATTGTCAGAAATGCAAAAACAGAGAAATAATTGGAACAGGTATAGATATACATAAATTTATTGGAAAATTGCCGAAACCAAAAGGCGGTTGGACATTGCCAGGCCATAAATACACTGGACCTTATAATCCTCTTGATAAACAACTTGACGAAAACGATAATCCTCTGCCAGGACAAGAGCCTTACAATCAAGTTGACGCATAGCAATGCGCCATGATATCTGCTACAGAGATATTGATCTTCCAGAAAGCGAACAAAATAAACACAGCTGCGATAAAGTAATGTTAGACGAACTTCGTGATATGAAACCTGTAAATATGCGAGAACGTGTTGACCGAAGGCTGGTCCAGGGTTTTATTGGAGCAAAATATAAACTCGGACTCGGAGAGTCTAGTCTCTGTAAAAAAGAATTATATGATGATCTTGCAACTGAGCTACACAGACCTAAAAAAAAAGTTTCCGCTACGTAAAGTTGTCGCAAATGCCGTTGATGATATCTGGGCGATAGACTTAGTTGATGTCTCAAATCTAGCTCAATATAACGTCGGCGCTGATGGTGCTCCAAAGAGATATCTTTTTAATGTTGTAGATGTTTTTAGCGAATACGCGTTTAGTATACCCGTTTCGGATAAAACAGGGACATCGGTGACTGACTGAAAACAAATAATAACAACTACAGAAAGAAAACCAAATAGAATCTGGACTGATCATGGAGCAGAGTTTTTTAATAAAAAATTTGAACAATTTTTAGAGCAAAATAACATTAAAAAATATGTTACAGGAAATGAGGGAAAAAGCGTCATCGTCGAGCGATTTAATCGCACGCTCAACGAAAAAATCCACAAATATTTGACAGCTAAAAATACGAGTAAATATATTGACAATTTACAAAACATTGTTGACGAGTAGAATAACACGAAACACAGATCCATTTCGCTAGGCAAAAGTAAAATGTCGCCAAACGACGCGATTACAAATCCAATATTAGCAAACGAAAACATGTACCGACGACACAAATTTAAAGTTGGCGATAAAGTTAGAATTTCTTTCACGAAAAAAACATTTGAGAAAGGGTATACTCATAACTGGAGTGAAGAAATATTTGTTGTTGATAAAGTACTTTTAACAATACCAGTTACATACTCGTTAAAAGATTTATTAGGTGAGCCTATAACTGGCAGTTTTTATGAGCAAGAATTTTTCAGAAAACAGAACAAGATATATTTGTTATTGAAAAAGTTATTAAAAAGCGCGGTAACAAAAGTTTAGTCAAATGGCGAGGGTATGGCGATAAATTTAATAGTTGGGTACCAACTAAGTCGATCGAATAATATTATTATAAATTTCTTCGTATTTTATTAATGCTGATTTACATTTTTCTGGTTTGCATAAAGAAATTAAATGTAATTTTCTTGCACCGTCCATTGACATTAAATTAAATATTTTAACAAAAATAAAATCGTATTTTATATTTCTTTGTTGTCCAGCTATTTTTACGTTTAAAAAGGGTTTTATAAGCTGCCAAAATATTTAATGCTCGGCAACAGTAAAATTAAATTTTATTATTTTTTTAGCAGTATGGTACTTAACATTATATCGCCCAGTTGTTGGTCTGCTTAAATATTTTTTACTAACAACAACATCATCTTCCTCGTCGTCGTAGTTATGCAAAATATCTTTTTCAGTATAATCAGCAAATCTGTCATTAGTAATATTTTCTGATGTAAAATTTGAAACTGAAACAAAATCTTCCGAATTTAGTTTAGCCAGTCTCTCAATTAAGTTCATTATTGTAATAATCTTTTGTCTAATTAATAAATAATAAGATGTTTGGAGAAATAAAATATCATCAGCGAGTTAATATACTAAATCACAATGAATTAGCTGAAGCAATTCGAGCTTGTTTGTTGGGATATAATTTTTATTTTGTTGATGTTATGATAACATTAGGCGAATCTGACAAATTTTTATTAACAGCAGCTGACAAAATAACACTTGATACAAATAAAATGATGACATTACGATTTAATCGTGATGATGTTATGGAATTTAGTCATAACTGTCTTTCTCGGAATGATATAGAAAATATCATTAGTTATGGTATTTAAAACTAAATCTATCAAATGTCAACATTGACGTTGCTGATTTTGTTTTGCCATCAGCGACAAATTTTACTACACGTGCATCAATTTTATGATATTTTGCCGCAGATGCCATTGATCTAAATTTCATTTCTTCATTAGTTTCCAAATTTATTGAAATTATTTGTTTAGCCGGATTTTTAAAATTATTACCATAAGAACCAGCTCCACGTCTTGTGTTTTCTTTTGATGTTACCAGATCTAAATTTTCTAAACGATTATCGGTCTTAATTTTATTTATATGGTCGATAACTAAACTATTTGGAACACCGCCATTAAAAGTTTCAAACACAAAACGGTGATTATTATAACCAACGAAGTCTGTTTTTATACCACGTACCATTACTTTTAAATATCCATCTTTATCTAAATTTCCAACAACTTTTTTTGTTCTTATATGTCTAATAATTCCCTTATCATTTGCTTCATATAGATCAAATCTTGGATGAGGTTGAAATTCATTTTGTAATGATAAATTTTCAATATTATCATCAGCAACTGCGTCATTTGCTCTGTATACTCGTTGTCCTTCTGGAATATCGCCGCAAAACAAAGTATAAATAAAATCTTTTCTAAACATTTTAATTCTTTCTGTATCATCACCTTTAACTGAAATTAACATACCAGCTGGTGTTGATATGCCGATAGATTTTTTAGATTTTATATTAATAACAGAATCAAGTGCATTTGCAGCGTATAAGTTGTACATTGGATGTACATGATAAGTTTCTTGCTCTTCCGCCGTCATTCTGATATATCTCAAAATTTCTGTCATTATACTATAAGGTTTTTCATATCTCTAATTAAAAATCTTAAAAAATTCAATTAAATATAAAATATTATTATATATATAATGTTAAAATTGCGAGATATTGCTAAAAAGAACATTATCAAATCAGAAAAAATTGCTTCAGCATTTTCTGGTTACGATAATAGCTACAAACTTGATGATCAAAAAATTTTAACAAATTTTAGCTCCACAAATTTATTTCATCTTTAACAGCCTGTTATAGCTCGAGAACTTACGGCTCATAAAAGTATCAAAATTATAGTCCAATATCATACGATTTTATCAAAGTTACACGCAGTTGAGGATATACTTGATGTAATTTTTGAAACAAAAAGTTTTGACAGCGAAATTTCGGAACCATATTTAACAGCAAAATCAAGAAAAATATTAACTGGAACAAAAATTGCCATGGTCGCCGATGAAATACATCAAGAAATAAACAAAAAATTAGAAGAATTTACTTCGTCAGGATCACGTTGGAAATTCGAAATGATAAAAGAAGTTTTATTTCACACAGCAAAATATAACGTACTTCACGGCAGCGGCGCTAATAGCGTTGCCTACGTCGATCTCCCTCAAAAAATTAAAAACAAAAAATGCTGTATTAATGTCAAAAACGATGATGACAAATGTTTTCAATGGTCTATTCTTTCTGCGATGTTTCCAAAAGAAAAAAGTGCTGATCGCGTTAACAAGTATTTTCCGCATAAAGACGAACTAAATTTTTTAGGAATAACTTTTCCAGTAGCAGAAAATCATATACCAAAGTTTGAAAACAAAACAGTATCTCAGTAAATGTTTTCGGACTAGATGAGCGAGAAAACGTTTACCCGAGATATATCTCAGAAAATGCTACGCAAAATACAATAAATTTATTATTTTATCGAGGACATTATTGTTGGATAAGAAACTTTAACGGACTAGTTGGCAAACAGTACAGTAAAAATAAAAATAAAAAATGTTTCTGCTATAGATGTTTGCACGGTTTTTCTAGCGATGAAAGACTACAGAAGCATCTCAAATACTGTGTCAATGTTCAAAGAATAAGTATGCCCAGCGAAAAAGAAAAAATATTAAAATTTAAAAATTATAATCATAAACTAAATATTCCTTTTGTTATTTACGCTGATTTCGAGTGTCTACTTGTTCCTGTGGTTGGAGCAGAAAATAATCCGAATAAATCCAGTACTAGAAAAATACAACAACATATTCCTTGCGGAGTAGCTTATAAAGTAGTTTGTTGCGCTAACGATAAATTTTCAACTCCGATAAAGTTATATAGAGGTGAAAATCCTGCCGTATGGCTATTAAAAAATTTAATAGACGAAGTTAATAAAATTTCTAACAGATTACTTAAAACAGCTCCGATGAAAATAACGTCTAAACAGCAACTCGATTTTGATAAAGCAGTTGATTGTCATATTTGTGAAAAGGTGTTGGTGGATTCTGACGGAGCCTGTGATAAAGTGCGAGATCATTGTCATTTGACAGGTCAATATCGTGGAGCAGCTCATAATAGTTGTAATTTAAAATTTCATGCTCCAGATTTTATTCCCGTAGTTTTACATAACTTTCGTGGCTATGACAGTCATATCATTGTAGAAGCTTTTGGTGATGAAAATATTAAAGCTAAATTAAAATTAAATAACGTAATAAAATGTATTCCAAATAATTTTGAAAAGTATATGTCAGTGACGCTCGGTAAATTACGTTTTATTGATAGCCTGCAATTTATGGCAGCATCATTAGATGAGCTTGTTAAAGGTTGTAGCAATTTCGCTAACCTAAAAAGTTGCTTCGGTGAAAACTATATCGATCTGACAAAAAAAGGTATATTTCCTTACGAGCATCTCGACGATTGGAGCAGATTTGATGAAACGTCTCTACCTGGCAAAGATAAATTTTACTCGCAACTCAAAAATGAAAATATTACAGATGACGAATATAAATACGCACAAGATATTTGGAATAAATTTAGTTGTAAAACATTTGGTGATTATCATGATCTATATTTGAAAACAGATGTATTATTGCTAGCAGATGTTTTTGAGAGATTTCGCCGGGTAAGCTATAGCAATTATGGATTAGACCCCTGTTGGTATTATTCCTCTCCAGGATTATCTTGGGACGCTCTGCTAAAAACAAGCAAAATAGAACTAGATCTCTTAACAGATGTCGATATGTTTAACTTTATTGAAAAGGGTATCAGAGGCGGAATTAGCGTTATAACAAAAAAAATATGCAGCTGCTAATAACAAGTACTTAAAAAATTATGATAAAAGTCTCCCGTCGAATTACATCATTTATCTGAACTTCAATAATTTGTATGATCATGCGATGTCAGAGCCAATGCCACATAGTGGATTTCATTGGATAACACCAGATCAATTTCTTAAAGAAACTGAAAAAGATTTACCTAGAAAAATTAATATCGATTTTTCAGATATCTCATATTTTGTTGAAGTTGATCTAGATTATCCTAGTTCGCTACACGATCTACATAATGATTATCCGTTTTGCGCAGAGTCAATGATGATTAATTATAGCTTATTATCGCCTGAACAACGAGCAACGACAACATCAAAAAATTCGATTGTTAATAAGTTAGTTCCAAATTTGTTAGATAAAAGAAATTACGTTATGCATTACAAAAATTTAAAACAAGCAGTAGATGCTGGGCTAATTCTGAGAAAGGTCCATCGCGTGCTAAAGTTTAATCAGTCGAAGTGGATGGCAAATTATATTGATCTAAATACGAAACGTCGCGCCGTGGCTAAACCCGAATTTGAGAAAAACTTTTTCAAGCTGATGAACAACTCGGTGTTCGGTAAGACGATGGAGAACATTCGCAAGCGAGTCTCAATAGAAATTGTTAATGATATAAGTCGCAGAAATAAATTAGTTAATGATGATGGTTTTGTTAGTATGAAAATATTTAATGAAAATCTTGTTGCAATACAACGACGAAAGACAAATTTAAAGTTAAATAAACCTATTTATGTTGGTGCAGCTGTACTTGATATATCGAAGTGGCTGATGTACGATTTTCACTATAATTTTACCAAAAAGCAGTGGCCAGATTCGGAGTTGCTATTTACTGATACAGATTCGCTAGTTTATAATATAAAATGTGAAGATGCTTATAAGGATATTTACAATAATAAAAATCTGTTCGATTTATCAGATTATCCAGCATATAGTGGATTTCAAGATAATTCGAATAAAAAAGTTATTGGTAAAATGAAAGATGAGTTTATGTTTATGCCGGTTAGGGAATTTGTTGGACTAAAGAGCAAAATGTATGCTGTCATATTAGATGACAATAAACTTAAAAAAGCAGTGTTACGTATCGGCTCGTTCAAAGTAACACAAAGAAAGAGTGACTACAACAAACTTTGTAAATTTTAACAAAACAATTTATTTCCCTAGAAAACACGGTGAAAAGGTAAATAGATGAAACAAGACTTACGATTTACGAAGATCCAAAAATTGTCCTAAAATTGTGAAAACACATAAGTCCTGTGAAATAAACAGTTCTAATTTGATATAGTCTGAATCTCAGTTCCGTTCCAAGATGGCGGATGATGACGTCAGACGAAGGCTAACACAAAATGTCCAGAATTTTCACTGTGAATCACAATTTGTATTGTTCTGCTCCAATTTAGAAATAATTTCAGCAAATGTCTTTGTCCAAAGCCAGTAGGGTTGTTCTCCAGGGAAAATAATTATTTAGAAAGTAGATGAAGTACAGCTACCACCACTAACAATACACATGTTGTTCCTCGTACGAACGAACAGCTCTCTCCAGCACAGGAATACCTTTTCCTTAAGGTATTAGAAACTCTACAAGATGTTATGATGTGACTCTCAACTATGAATGACTACGACTATGACTGAATATTTCTTACAGGTAACTGAGCATTTAAAACAAGCTAATACGTCATTTCATGTACACATGCACGAAGAACACGTGTGATTTCGAAATCACTACAATGCGTAAACAAGTATTATTTTGAAATAACCTCGGTCACAGCCAATCATTTACATAGCTACTGCTGAATGTTTACTTGCGACGAATTTACTATCATACAAAGCTCGTGCTTACATGACTCACATTTACGTTTTAAACAAATACGATGTTTCTAACAAACTATTAGACCCATGCAAACATAATCATCATCATAATAATAATAACTACATTTAATGATGTAAAAATAAAATAAAAATGAAACAAAGAATTAGAAGAATTTAAATTTTAACACATATGTAATTTAACTACAGGGTCGTAACAGCAGCAAAAGGTATTCCTCAAGGATATGTGAAAAAAATGATGAATTTTGACGATTTTAAAGCAGCGCTAAACAATAGCATCAGTTTTATCAAAACAAATGTTATCAGAACAAACCATCATAAACTTGAAACTGATACGATCATAAAACGTGGACTAAGTAATTTTGATGATAAAAGATATTGCAGTGACGGAATTAACACACTAGCTCTTGGACATTATAAAGTAATTTTGTCTAAACATTAGAAATAATGTTTGAAAATTTAACATTAGCAGATGGAGTTAATAGCAAAATAAAAAAAATAACGGTCAATAACCAACAATTATCATTTGAATTTAACGATGAAATTTCAGGTATTTGTTTTAGTAAATTTGACAGAATCAAACTCTCCCTTATCAAATCAGACGACAGCAAATACTTTAGTTATCTCAAAAGTTTACGAGACGAGCTTGTATTAAAATATAACAATTTGCATAATCCGATCAGTCAATACCAGTATACAAAAATTAACATAGACCTAGAGAGGTCGAAGGTTTACGTGAAAGGTAGCAAGTATCTTCTCGGTAAGATAGCGATGAAAGAACTATTTGAATGTCGTCGTAAAGTATCTGGTAGAATTAAATTCTATCTATATAATCATGATAGCACATATTACCTAATAGCGAACGTAGAGATATTATGTGTTGGTCAAGAAATATAACTATATCTGTTTTTTAATGCTGTTCCAGCTAAGTTTTATAGTAATCGAACATAGCATATATGTGTGTGATTTAGATTTCAACGTTGCTTTTACACTGTATTTTTTTTGCTACGATAATCAGTGAGTTTATCTCAAATTTTTGTTTATATCAGAGTTAATTCACTGTATTTTGATTTGACTATGACATCAGATGATTAAGCGAGACAACTCCGTCAAGCATAGCTTAGTAACAAACAGTTGTCGTGTTTGTTGTACTAAGTTAATGTTATACATAACATACAGACATATATACAGACAGACAGACATACATACAGACAGACATACATACAGACAGATATATATACAGACAGACATACATACAGACAGACCCAAGTTCTATCACAATTGCAGCTGAAAACGTAACTATATATTATTCTGACTCAAAACAAAACATGTACTTAACTTCAAGTTATTTTTAGACGGCATTATATAGCATGCGAATCTATAAACTTATCGATTATCTTAGTGTCTCTTAGCAACATTCACGAATACAGACTTTTAACTCGGTAGAAATGCGGGTTTTATATATCCTATAGATCTCTCCAATGTATTTGGAAATTGAAATATTTTCACTTACCTTCGTCGTCCACGTAATACTGTAGTAGAAATGATCACAAAGGAAAATTCTAACTGCCTTTATAGTGTCCAAACGGAATTTCTATACTGTCATATGCCCATATAAAATTCCCATAATAACTAAATCAAGGTTAAAGACGGGGAATTTCCTAAAATGACGTCAAAATCAGGTTAATAATAGGGGATTTCCAATGGATTTTTTAGAATATAACGCCAAAATCAGGTCAATTTGCAATAGATTTTCCTAAAATATAACGCCCACTCCAAATCAAGGTCAAAGATAAGGAATTTCCAATATTTTTTTCTTAAAACGCCTACTGAAATCAAGGTCATGAAATAGATTTCCCCAAAATAACGATATATAAAACACAGTTAGAATTTTATTCGTGGTTATTTCTGTTATAGGATTATATGTGAACAAAGGTAAGTGAAAATATTTTTGACAAAATGTTACTATAGAAAGTTTTGGAGGGGTAGGGGATCCTGGATAGTGGAACCTTGTTTACATACAGCTTTAGTAATATCATTATCAAATAAAATATCAACCATATTGTCAATAAATGTCATCACATCATCTGCCCAACCCGCTATGCTCATATCATTTTCAGTCGCGAATAACCAAATTGACCCATATTTTGGTGATATATGATATCCAACTTTTTTAATACAATCACTTATTATATTATTTTCTATACCAGTATAACTTGAGGCTGATTTGATCGAATTAAATCTCTTGCAAAATTAATTTGTCAGATCAAATCCAACATGTCGGGTTGACGTTGTTTGATATCTCATCTTATATAATATTTCATTTATTTAATATGAAATTTTGTCGAAAACTATAAAAATAATAAGTATAGGGCTGTAATAGTAGTAGAGTAAGGTAAGTTGTTCCTATCTCAGAGACCCCCTACCCCGAAAAACAAATTTTGTCAGAAATATGTTAGAAAAGTCTTATCATATGAAAGTCATCATTTTAAGCTATAAACGGCTGCTGACAAAAATGTTAACGTATAGCGTTTTGGGGGGTAGGGGAGTCTCTGAGAGAGGAACCTTACCTTACTTTACTACTGTCAAATGTTTTGTCTGGAATTTCCAACAAGTTATGCATGAATTAGGCATCCACCAGTTTAAGTCTCTGCCTATCACTCCTTAGGTATAGGGGCTTTCGAAAGATTTTTTTTCATCAAATTTTGAAGAATACGATTCGGTCATATTGCTTTTGATACATGAAAAGATTGGGATAAGGGTGTTCATTTACTGTTGTTTTCTGTTATGAAATCAGTTCAAGAATCATTGGGTTATAGCCCTTTTGAATCAGTTGTTGGACATACTGTCCAAGGACCATTGAAGTTGTTAAAAGAGAAACTTCCTTTAAATGAAGATTCTACGATTAATCTTCTTGACTATAACTCTGCTATAAAATAGAAGTTGTTAAAGGCTTGTGAAGTAGCAAGAATTAATCTTCACTCTACTCAGTAAAAAATGAAATAAGGTATGATAGAAATACAAAGGGAAAGAATTTTCCTCCTTGCGATAGAGACCTGGCTCTCTTGCCTATACCTCACAAATTTCTTCGGGCTAAATATTATGGTCCTGATACAATTGAAAAGAATGTAAATGACAGAAATTACATCATGAATACTTCTGATAGGCGGAAACAGAAACAACTTTGTCACATAAACACATGTTAATGGAGTCTTTTGGTAAAGACAGCCTAGCTAATTATTCAAATCAGTTTGTACTTGTCCCATGTATTTTTGTGCCTAAACCAGATAATACAGTCTGCATGTGTGCTGACTAAAGAAAAGTCAACATTGTCACCAAAACAGGATCATTTCCAATGCCAATAGTCATGTCTGCATTGACAAGATTAGAAATGCAAAATATGTCACCAAGTTTGACCTTATAAAAGTATTTTTGGCAAATTCCACTCACGGAAAGAGCAAAGGAAATTTAGGCATTTGCAACTCCAGATTGACTATCAATATAAAATGATGCTGTTTGGTATGAAAAAATCATCCGTCAACATTTCAGCGTTAATTAACATTATAACATCTGGGCGAGATAACTGTGATGCTTACATCAATGCGTCATCATCTACAGCGACACCTGGAAAGATCATTCGGAAGCCATCTGGAAATTTTTTAATCGACGAGTGATGCAAATCTGACAATTAATTAGGTAAAAGTGAGTTCTTCGTGCTTACATAACATTTTGTACGACATATTGTGTGGTACGGTCAAGTTAAACCTGTAGAAGTTAAGGTCAAAGCTATCTATGAAAATTTCCGGTACTTGTTATCAAAAAGCAACTAATGCAATTTTTGGGTAAGGCTGGATATTATCGGAAATGTTGCTCAAATTTTTCCATAATTGCTGATCCCGTGACAAATTGGTGCCGTAAGAAATGCAAATGTCAGGAGCCTTCTGATAAATTAAAGGCCATACGTAAGAGTTATCAGTTCCTTCAGCTCTAAACTGAAGTCAATTATTTAAAATGTCTATTGATGCAACTGGTGTAGGAATTGATGGAGTATTGATTGAAGAAGACAAAAATGTTGTGAAATCATCTAGTAAGCTACTTTTCTATTTAAAAAAAAATAATCAGGCACCAGAGTAATTATTCCACGATCGAGAACAAGCGTTTGTCTTTGATACTGGCTTTGCATCACTTTGAAGTGTATATCCCAACCCCATCCCTTCCATTAACAAAAGAAAACACAAGAATCAGAAATTGTTTATGTAGAGTTTTGTGTTGCAGGAATACAAAATTGACATTAAACGCATCAAGGGAAAGGATAATCTGATTACAATTGCACTTTCGCGTGCACTTTGAGGATGGTAGCAAGGTCATTTCAATATAAAATGATGTAGCTATAGTTATTGTCCCTAAATAGGTGTCTGTAGCTCTTTTTTTTAACTATTAAGAGAGTCTAGTTCATAGAACGAGCCATCCGGTTTCATTAATGTGACCATGTAGGCACCAACATTTATCCTAGGGATAATGTTGATAATTTTCATTTCCGTTACCATTCATGCCTTGAATTCGAACATGACTCCCTGCATCTTTTCTTTTACTGTATCTGGATTTTGTTTAAGTAAAATATTTCAGCATGTTCCATCACAACCTAGTTTTATCCCTTTGTTCATATTATAGGGTGTGGCTTTAAAGATTGCTTATCCGGCATGCGCCCTGAAGGAAGTTGCACATGCCCACTCAATGTCACGTTTGGTGTCACTTTGTACACCAGCTTCCTTTGAGAACTCATCATCAAACATTTTGTCCAAAATACTGTTGCGAACCTTGTATAGTTTACATGCTAATTAAAATTAATAGATACTGCTCCTTAAGAGATAAGAGACGCCTTGATTCATCATGGAAGATATCAGATGGATTTTCGGAACGCGCTGTGCGTGTAGCAGTTGTAGACTTTCTTGTTTCAATGACATGGAGTCAGATGTAACCCTAAAAGATACGTAAACGTTTACAAGTGAGTCGAAATAGCAAATTCCAGATAAATGGGAACTTCATTTTGGGAAGCCACTTGAGTAGTCGGACTGGAAACACCGTTTCGTGCGTTTTAGGACTGACACCAAGCTAAAAAGAAAGATGAGTCATATCAAGTAAGTTCACCTATGTGCTATGATGGAAACAAGCAGAATAAATAATTAATTCGTTGAGTTTGTTTTACTGATGACGATGATGTCGACAAGGACGCCCCAGTTTTGCAAACAACTGATGATAACCGCGTCCCCAACGGCAATGTAAACCATGAAAGAGCATTCTTCCACCAATTTTTAATCAGAAACCAGGGGAGTTCCTCGTAGAATTCGTAAACTAAAACTGCCTTCAAGAAAGTCAAGGAGATGCTGACATGTACACACGTTTTAGCAGGGGACGACCCTGGAACGTTGACGGCTGTCAGCGCTGATATGGTATTGATAATGCATTATTTTAACTCGATGAAGAAAAACTTAAGTCAATAGCTGTTTGTTCCACCCCTTGCAGATGTTAATTATGCACAGATAGAGAAGGAGTGCTTCGCAGGGGGGTCTGTGAGAAGATTTTTACGACACCTTGTTGGACTCGACATGTTCAGACTGCATACAGGCCACAAACCTTAAGGCCACTGATCAGCACACATGATTTCATGATTTAGATAAAACTCATTTAAGGTTCAACGGCTGTTTCATGTGCTTGAGACGCTAAAATGCAAAGGTAGAGTATCTAGCCAGGAATCTTTTAGTAGTTACAGATACCCTTTCTCGCAGCCCTCTCCAACTCCAGATAGCCACATGAGAAGAGGAAATGGAAGTTCTTTATAGAATTGATGGAGACATGTAGGCCAATTTCCGATAGGAAATGAGAATAAATAAAAGAAGGTTACATGAGTGACCACTGTCTTCAGATTGCAACGGCTTTAACCAGAAATGGATGGCCTAAAAGATAAAAAGCTGCCCCCTAGATGTACGCCCATCATTGTTATACTCAGTGAACTCTCCATTCAGACCGAACTATTTCTCTTCATGGACAAGGTTATCATACCTACAGTCTCAAGTTCAGAAATTCTCGATAACATCCACGGGGGTCGTAAGGTTAAATGAAATGTTTCATGAGAAAGAACAACATTGCGTGTGGTGGCCCGGAATCTCGAGACAAATCCGAAACAAAAATAGAGACGTTTGTCAGATTAGGAAACCAGCACGTTGGAGGGAGCCATTCAAGGCAACCGCTCTACCAAACAGACCATGACGGAAAATTGCAAATGATATATTTGTGAAGTCAAACAAGAAAGATACTTGGTAGTAACTGACTACTTCTCAGGCTATCTGGAAATTATGCATATAACAAAAATAATCTCCCAGCAAGTAATTGGAAACATTAAGAGCACATTTATACGATGGGGAATCCAAGACATTGTAGTGTCAACCAGTGGAAGCCAATTCGCTTCTTCAGATTTCGACGATTTTGCTGAGAAATACAAATTCAGACAATTATTTACCAGTCCCCATTACCGATAAGTAAACGGTGCAGCAGAAAGCGGTGGTAACATAGCAAATCCATACTTAAGCACACTTTGATATCTTATAGAGATTCATCGACAACTTCGACAGATGCCATCCTCACCTAATTGAAAATGGGACGCCAGATAAGGACCACCCTACCCATTCTTACAAAGAAACAAAATCCCAAGTGACCAAACCTTTAAAATAGTCAGGAACAGAGAAATACTGTCATAATAAGTCTTTCTCACATACGTTTGGCAGGTCTGAGATAAAATAAAGAATAATCAATAATTCTGGTAAATTTGTAATCTTTATTTAATATTCTATCCTTGTATGTGTTCCATCAATCAACTAGAAGAAACACTTGAGCTATTCAGAAGAAAATCGTGATAAATCCACATAATCTAAGTAAAACGTCAAAGGAATTTTCAAATCTGCCAGTGAACAGACGAGTAGAATCATCATTATCATAACTGTCATCACCACCATCATCAACAAGAACAACATTCACAAATACAACTAGATGATATTGTCCCAAACGTGTATTCCAGGAATTTAGGCATGTTAATTGTTCATTACAGGACATCTCATCTTTCCTAGCCAAGAGTTCTACCTCTATACCAGCCAGACTGATTGATAAGATCCGTATAATACTTTGCTAGAGAAGATGCAGACATCAGTATTAATTACGTATGTAGCCTATACTGTTTCAGAAACGTATGTCGTCTGGTAGAAGTGTTTACATTTTCCAGTCTTCCATATTTCAGAATGCAGTAAAAGTCCTTCCATGCAGTTCGAGAATTAGTGATAAGCTACTTATAAACTTTAATTCCTTTTTTATTTTTACTAATCTAGGACATTTTTCAAAATAATTTAATAATTTACACAATAAGCGTTTAGCTTGTATAGTTTCAATAACCATGAAAAGCGTTAGAAATTGTAAGAAGAGAAGTGATCACAGACTTTGTTACGGATGGATCCACCAACAGAAGGGCCTCTAGAGCGTCAGGGGAAGTGTTACATGGGAAGGAACACTAAAGAGTAAAGGGAAATTTAGCATGGGAATGACAACTGGGGGCATAAAGGGAAATTAACATGGGAGCGGCACTTGCGGATAATAAATGCACTTGGCGACCCTTCAGGACAAAAGGCAACACTTGGGAGTAAAATCCTGTCGCTCAGGAGACCAATTTCCCCTTGTCGCTCAAGAATCCATGCCATATTTAATTCCCTTTGTCTCGAAACGGATCCTTCTGTCGCTTAGTCGGCACATATTACTACTACGCAAGTATCTCCTTTGGGTCCCAAGTTCCATTTCCATGTTAAACCAAAGGGACCCATTTAACAACATTTCCTGTTTGGGTCTCAATTGCCTCTTTGGGTCTCAAGTGTCATTCCCATGTTAAACCAACGGGACCCATTTAACACAGAATTTCCCGTTTGGGTCTCAAGTGGCTATTTTGAAGGCTTAAGTGGCTTATATTACTGCTACGGAGACATCCACAAAATCCTTGCACTTCGCTGATGGTAACATATATACAACAGGTTTGCAATAGCAGGATCTTTCTTTTTGAGAACCATCATGGATCAAAAGAACCTTGACGAGAACATTCTGGTCAAAAACAGTATAAGACATAAAGAAAACAAAACAATGAAAGTTGTTATCTTTACTAAATACCTCCCTCCGCAGGTGCCCGAATGCGAAAAGGCCCCACGTTGTACAAACACAGAAACAGAAAATATTAAAGCAATAATCCTCCAATTAAGAGCTTTTCGTAATATGACTCCTTAGTTTATGCATTGGCCTTTATATGTCGAACTTGTTTTTTAAGTCAAGATACGCTGTATCCATAATTTTCTCCTTCGTTTAACTTTTTGTTACAGTCTGCCTCACATCAAGCAGTTACGCAGCACAAGATCTTCCCACTCATAACTAGTGTTCTTTTGCAAGTGGTTTTGTTGCTGACTAGATGGTCCATGAGATTCTGTCTCTGATAACAGATTCCAGAATTATCCAACTATGGAGGCATGCAGCAGAATACTGACGGATGGTAGTAGGCGGACGGAGCGGTTACCCCGGGAGCTAGAGGTCTTGGGGCGCCATAACAGATGACAAAAATTAAATTGCATGAAAATCGTTAGCGGGGCCATCATCGTTGCCCCTGGCGCCATTTACCCTTAGTATGCCACTGGAGGTATGGTCAGTTGAGCAAATTTTGGGCAAAACTTCAGTAACTTCAGTAATATCGGCGTCAATATCCTGCAATATAACTTACAGCTCATTTGTCTGAATTTGCTCATTTATCTGAATTTGCACTTGAAACTAATAGGCATATCATTTTTTTTTCTCTGACTTCGTTCAGAAAACACAATTTCTGTTTATCATGATCCACATTAGTTAGTCTTGACAATCAAGTAGAATTACCAAAACGCAAACATCTACTCACCAACCCTACAATTACTAACCAACACCCACTCATCTTCTGACCAGCACCTAAACATACACAATTGCAGGATTAAAAGAAAGAGGATGAACTATAAGTGATACACCTATAAGCAAAACTGAAGTTTCCATATCACTCTATAACTTCCCTCCCATCCTCTTATAAACAAAACTACTAACCCTATCTCTCTAACAATCTTCACAACCCTACCCCAGCAGTGAGGTTTAAGGAGAGACAAAAATAGGAATATACACACACTATACACACAAACATATTTATATACTATCGCACACAAGGATAGGAGTGCTCGTGCATACACAGGCATAATATCACCCCTGAAAATCTTCGGAATGTTAACGCACACTGTACCAAACATACATATATACTATCAGACATGGAATGAAAGAAAAGATAAGAATAAAAAAGGGAGATTTTCAAAGTCTTGTTAAACAACCATACTCTGTTATTATTTGTTTGGAGAGGAATTCCTTTGAATTAGAGGAAAATGCCTGGGCAAAAATGTCTTTAATAAACTCATAAAAAACGGTTTCGGTGCCCAACAACAATGTACAAATTCTGCCGTTTTCAGACTCAAAAAGAACATGTCACAACCATACAATACAAGAAAATCTTTGCTTAACGCCAAATGCTGACCTTATTTGAGAGTGTGGCAAAATAACTCTCACCTCTGTTCACCAACAGCATATATCCATCGGCAAAATTTCACTCAGCGTATTAAATCTAGAGCTACAAAATCATTTGCAACAAAATGAACCAAACTGAGATTAAATAATTTACAACACACGTTCTGCCAATATTTATCAAGCGACAGTGGGGTAGTAGGTCAGTGAACATATCTGGCAAAACGAAAACAGAATTACAAAGTGTAAACTGTTTGTATGTTTTTAATGTATCTCAAAACTAAAACTTAAGCCTCACACACCTGTCTTGTGTGACAGTCTATCAGTATATTTGTGTATCTGTGTAATCACTCCTGCTCCTTCCTCTTATTTAACTCCTTGTGTTGTACCGTTTAAGTATGTCTGTGTATGTGTAAACACTCCTGTCCTTTTCTCTCCTTTGGCTCCTTGGTGAGTGTGGTAAAACATTTCTATCATTTTCAGAAGTTAGAGTATGCTTGTGTATGTGTGAGCACTCGTACCTCTGAGTGTGATAGTATATAAATAGGTTTGTATGCATAGTGTGTATGTATTCCTACCTTTTTCTCTCCTTATAATATTTCACTACTAGTGTTTGTTGGGATTATAGGGGAGCCCCACATACATTTCGTATTTCTGACAGAGTGACATGTGAAGGGTGAAATTGTTTGCATTTGCAACATGCACAGTGAAGAGAATGTTGGAATGCATCTAGACTATGGTCATGTTCTTTGGCTGAAATTTCTTTACATGATGTAATTATTGAAATCGTGCGTAATCTAAGCACACATCTGATCAAAATGGCTGCCCCATATCCTTGAGAATTCAGCCTGAACTGCTCCAAAATAAATTAACTTTAGCAGGTACCAAAATAGTGAAAACGATTTTTGCCATAGTAGACAATACCAACTTCTGAAAGTGCGATGAATGAATTACAAAACATATACAAATTAAAACTTTAACAGCTCGTTTATTTACAATTTACCTTTGATGTCCAGGAAGTAAAAATGACCAAGCGGAGCTATCTTTTATTTTAAATTATTTTTTTTATTGGTGCACATCTGAAATAAGGCCATGATCTATGCACCATAACCAAAATTATAACCATTAATCGTACACCAAAATAAAGGGAATTATAAGTTCTTTGAACAATAGCAATGATGTACAAGGTCGTTTTTTTCAAAAATAACTATGATAACCAGTGAGGAAAAGGTCGGAAATTCTTTTTCTTTAAAAACTAATTCCCTATGCAAAGTACGAAACTGTTGAGAGCCACCATAAAGGTGGCGGGTGTGTGTATTAGTTTTGTTTATAAGGGTATGGTAAGGAAGTTATAGTGGCATTAGTGTAGTAACGAGATTTAAATTTTGTTTTAAGGGGTTTCGCTTCTATTTCCTCACCACTTATTTTACATCCTACTCTTTGTGCGAGCAGGTGTAGGTTTTGTCCATTAGATTAATGGGTGCTGATCATTCAAACGGCGTGTTGGTTATTATGTGTGTTTGTCAGTAGATGAGCGGTGTTGATCGCTCAAACGGCGTGTTGGTTAGTAAGTGTTTGAGTTTGTTCTCAGAGTGCCACATTAATGTTAAAACTATGGACCTTTTAATATTACAATTTCCCTTGTACCCAGAGTACCATTTTTGAAACCAATCCCATGACGATTGGATACATACGGACTAATGTTAAATTCCCCTTGTCCCCAGAGTGCCACATTTAATGTTAACCTACGGGCATTTTAACATGGAATTCCCCTTGAACCAAGAGTGCCATTTTTGAAACCATGTCCATGCCCATGCCCATCGGATGTATGTGGACTAATGTTAAAATCCCCTTCTACCCATAGTATAACTAACATTCATGATAAATAGATGGATATTTTAACATGAAGTCCTCTTGTACCAAAGAGTCATCATTCCAAGATGGCGACCTAAATGTCATTTCTCTTTTACCCAGAGTGTCATTTTTGTACCGAGAGCGTCACACTGTATTACTTATGCATGTGTGTGTGTGTGTGTGTGTGTGTGTGTGTGTGTGTGTGTGTTTAAAAAAGGCGGTGAAAATGACATGAGAGAGAGAGAGAGAGAGAGAGAGAGAGAGAGAGAGAGAGAGAGTATATGCAAGGTCTGAATGTAAACATTTTATGTTTGATATTTAGTAATACATTGTGCTGTCATTTTGTCATTTCCTTTCGAAGGATGAAATATAATTAAATTATCTTATCTTATTTTCCAGATCTGCCATTATCTTGTGTACTAGTTTTTGTTATTGTTGTTGTTGTTGCAGTTTCTGCTATTTTTTTTTGCACAGACCCTATCTGACACAGTCAGCATTAGTAATCAGCAACCGAATTTGACAATGAAAAGAAGAAGAATATCTCTTCCGTTGTGCGTTAGTGAATATAAACAGATTAGTTCGGAACCCCGTCGTTAATGTTCATGCAATTGCCTGAGCCGGGGGTATCCCGGGGTATGACGTAATTGATGGAATTTCCTCGCCGGCCATGTTGAAGCATGAACAAAATATCAACGGTGGTTGTTAGGTATATCTTCGATCAATAAAGATGAACACGTGGAAGACACGAAAATAACAGAAGGATATGCAGTTTTAACTGTTAAACATTTTTACATGGTGTGTATTCCTGCATGAACACATACGAGACTCGAGAAATCGGTTTGTGAAACATATTAGGCTGTGAATTTTGTCTTCTCAGTCTTGCTCTTGTGCATAATGCCAGTAGCATAGGTATTTGGCCCAAACAGGATAGGGTCTACGTTCATGGTGGAGGATTGGGTAGGGGACTCAACGTGTTTACCGAATGACAGTCCGTAGTCCGAATCACATGGTGAGGTTCCTACCATACGTCAACTATTAGACAACAAGTAGATCTCAAGCTTTTTTTTTTTTTCCTCCTGACATTACTGGTAGCGCATAATGTCAGAAAAAAAGCGGAGATTTACTTGTTAGTCTACGTAAACGACCAATTCCCTGTTAAGGCCCAAATCTTTGTTTTGTGATCAGTACTTGTTGCCGCCCCCTTGTATAGTACAAGTCGTACAGGTTGTGTGTGCGTTCAGCATCGACTGTTTCACTAATAGGTGTCATGTTTTAGAATTTGATTCTACATACCTTTAAATGGCAATTATTCACTTTATTTGGATCTTCATACATCCATATTCCTTTGGAAGGTTATTATTTACATGCCCTGAGAAGTATATGTGGCAAAAGCAATGTTAAAACATGCTGACATTTTTGGATGAGATCAATCTACAGGTGTGATCCAGTACATTCTGGATTGACTGTCATGTGCTGTGATGTCACAATGAAATTTCTTCTAAAATTTAATTTTATAGTTTAACCAAAGTCTTTATCCAAAGCCTATTCATTCTTGCTTATTGAATGCTCAGGACTTTAATTATTGTCACGAAATGTCCAGAGGAAAAGTATTGATCAACATGGACCTATACAATGGTGCCAGCTACTTAAAAGGGCCAAAAAAAGGGGACTTTGGATCTAATAATAACCTTTGTTTTGCGCTACAGAGTTTTTGTCCAACACACAGCTCTTTCATGGTTCTGTTTGATTTTTTGCATGATCAGTGAAATTTAGGCAGGATCAGTCAAAATTTTATTATGATGTTCCTGTGAGTTAGTGAAAAAAGAAATAAAATTTCACACCCAGCATAAGGGATTAAGTGAGAAAATTCATAGAAATACCATCTTTATTCTTCCGGTATCCATCAATGCAGTTTTCAATTTAGTCATAGTGGTTGAAAAAATTCTTGCAGAATGTTTTTCCCACTCATAATAAACTATAATAACTAAATAATACAAGAGCATCCACAGCACTGTTGAAATGAGTAATGGTGCATTGAAAGCAAGATAATTCTCAAATGTCTTAAACTTTGGTCTCTCAGTATGCATCTAAAACTTCACAGGCAAAGTTGTTTTCACTTTCATAACAGAAGAAGGTGAAGTTTGGATTTTTAGGTGACTTAGTTGTCCACTTGATCTGGTTGCGTGACCCCTGCATGTCAGCTGCAAAAACTTGGGATGGAGACATTCTATTCAGATTATTGCTTGAGCATCCCTTAAACTGCATGAGGAATTTTATTTTTTAATAGTTATTTAATATTATCCAGAAATCAGAATATCCTTTGTTTTGATTCATTTTTGGTGTTGTATGGTTCATTTCACTTCTTTTTAGTTAATTTTGAGGCCTAAAAATAGTGGTAGTCCAAGGTCTGGGTCAGTCAGTCTTTGCTTTGGACCTGTTGTATATTACAAGCAGTGGCTTGTTGAATCTTTAATACTTCCTTGGGATGCAGAACAGGCCTGATGTACCTTGCTGCATGTCATAAGAGGTGACTAATGGATGCAGCCATTTGTCCTGGAATGTATCTTATGATGGTGTTGCAGCCAAGAAGGCCTTGGATTTTTCTAATGATTGCAGTTTATATCAAATATTGGATTTTGCATTTTTATCATGTTATGACATCTGTCTGTCTGTCTGTATGTATGTTTCCTATTTCATTTTTGTACACTAATTTATTGTAGCTTGAACTTAAGATAAGGAGGAAACATTGGTTTCAGGGTCAAAGGTGGTCAAGGCTCAAAGTCACCAACTATAAGAATGAAAGTGGTTTCTATATAAAATTGGTTCTGCATAACAGACTTAGACTAAACTTTGTGGATGGCTTTCACATGGAACATTGAACAAGCCTTTAGATTTTGGGATCAAAAGTTCAAAGATCAAGGTCACTGCAACTAAAAGAACATTGGTTTCTGCACAGAATTTTCACTTATATATAGACATGATGCTGATTGGTCAATTGTCTTTGTCAGTCACTAGTTAGCAAAAGGGTCAATTGCTTTGGCATTTGATTAAGGCCATCATAAAATTAATGATATAACAGGTTGCAGCCCAGCACAATAATCATGCTGATAATCTGATAGTCACATAGAGATGGTTAGAGCATTTGCTGTCCACTTTGTATTTTGTCAACCCTTTGACCAATTACAGAAAGGCAGTTTTACATTTATTGGCACACCTCCTGAAGGACTTGGAGCCATGAAATTTTATGCATGTACATTGTCTTGATATAGTTGGTCCTTAATCAAAATGGTGCTGCTAATGTACATTCAATAGGGCCACTGCACTATGAAAATCTAGTTATGGCTATTATGGATATTCTTTCTGATTTGATGGTCAAGTCAGCATGGGGTTTTCATTACACGACTTCTTATGATGTTTAGTTGGTCCTAAATAAAAATAGTGCCACTCTTATGTCCAATTTGACCACCATGGCAACCATCTTGAAAATCTTGTTATTGCTCCTCAATCTGAATATAAAGTCCTATTACCATGTTGTTGTTTTTTTCCAGAAAACTTCATATGATGTCTAGCTGGCCCTAAATGAAAATGTTGCCACTTCGACAGACACATCATTGAATAGATTACTGTTGTAAAGGTAATGATTTAAAATTACAATCACTATAAAAAAATTGTAGTAGTTGATTATAAATACAATTACTGTGTCACACTGAAGTCATCAGTTAAAATTATTTTTTTTAATCTGGGTAAGTAGAGTATGATTATGTTACTTCTGTTCAGTTTTCACAACTAACAGTTTTCATTGGTTAATTCAGTCTGTCATAACTCACAGTTCTCATTGGTTAATTCAGTCTGTCATAACTCACAGTTCTCATTGGTTAATTCACTTTTTGCACAGCACAATATTCATCACACTAAGAGTTCAATGTAACACATTTTATACAACATTTGGAAACTAATTTCAGAAAATTTGTAAACAATTCTTGTATACCTCAGTTATTCTAATTGTGCTGTTATAAGCTGCTAATTGTAACTCTTGATAATCAGCAATTGCAATTTAAAAGTAATTATAACTTTGCATTACTTTTCCAGAATCTTTAATCAATTACAATTACTGATTACTTTTTTTTATACGAATTGTTTACGTTTACAATTTTATATTTCAAGTAATGAATTACTTAATTTATTACTTTAATAATTCATTCACTGGACAACCAATATGGCCACTGTCTTAAAAATCTTATTATTTTCCTATCCAGCCAGCAGGTCATTTGGATTCTATTGATTGTACATCATATTCATATTACATTCAGAGAGGGTCAGGTAGATTTCAAAATCCATATGGCAGCAAGGAAAAGAATCTGATAGTCATGCTAATTCATTTACCCTGAGACTTAAGCATTTTAATATACAATGCAAGCTTTCAGACTTTTATTTGTTTTTCCTTTTTTGGGGTCAGTAATAAGTATTTACTTTTAGTAAATATTCCTATGGTTGTGAAAATGCATCGAAAAAATGAAGATATCATGTAACAGTCCACTGGGCTACATAAATTCAACATATTGTGACCCGTACCCAGCATTCTTGTAGCCCCTGTGGTTGATTTACACTTTCCTTGCATCATATATGAAACTATGAAATAACAAAAGAGCTTATATGGGCAAAATATATCTTCCTCTGCCAGTGTATGGGGTGGAATGGGGAAATCAGACCTGTATGGAATAATTGAGATTTATGCAAGTGACTTGGCAAACCTCATATCTAGCACATATGTTGTAACCTTGGATTAGAACTTACCATCTTACTCTCATGCTTGGAGAATATTCTGTTAGCCACAGCGTTTTCTTTTTAAAAAGGCTGACAATGGGACAAAACTTAATTTTATAGTTGATGAGAAACACTAATAAAAGATTGGTGTGTCTTGTTACTTGCCTTTCTATTTTGTACTTAAAACACAAAATGCGTAAGAAGTTCAGGGTACACAGTAACACTGAAGATCAAGGTGGTATACAGCTATACTGTAAATTTGCTTGTTTTCAATTAGAATTACTTTGAAAATGTTTTGATTAATTTGTTTCATTATCTTAATTCTTTAGATTCCTCCTTACTGACAGGCAATGTATATACTCACTTATAAGACGAGTCCTACTGCAAACTGCACAGACCCAGATCTACCATCGCATAATGTGCTGGCAGATCTTGGTCTGCAGTTTGTTAGGAATAATCAGTAGAACAAACAAAATAGACCCTGATCTGCAGGTGCATTATGTTACGGCAGATTAGGATGTCTCTTGTTTGCAGTTTTACTCCATGTATAAGCAAGTATATATGTATGCACTATTACTTTTACCTGTCCATCTATTTCAGATAAAGGCTTGATGTTTATACAATTGCCAGTCACCATGCAGTGAGGCCTGATGTTATTCCAAATATCAAGGCTCCTCTCAACCCTCCGTTACATTTTGGATCGTTCTTTGCTTTTCATTACACACAGAAATATGAAGATCAAAGATATTCAAATCCAGTTTACTATTGTGTACCTGGGTTACTTGTCCAGTGTGATACTTACGGTTGCCCTTGGGCTAGGGCTTTATATCGTATGGATGTCAACTCAGGAGAATGTCATTTTGGCTATTGCTTTCCTTGGACTTGTCGTGTTTGTGACCTCTTGTGCTTTGCGGTATTATTTCAACTTTGAGGGTATTGGCAGGGCTTTATTACACATCTGGTTGGGATGCATTCTGGGTGTTATCACATTCATGGAACAAGAATTACAAAAGTACGAGTCACTCCAGGAGGTGATGAACATTTTACTGATCAGCAGCATTTGCTTCAGCTGGTTGTGGAACCTTGTGGAAAGGTTGCTACATCTGAAAAAATTTGAACCCACAATTTTCTCCAGCAATGAGAGTCTGGAAAGCCTGGGTTTTGTAATAGCTAGCCTTGTAACTGGTGTGGAAGCAATTTCAATTACATTGTTAGTCATTGCATTCGTTTTCACTCTAGTTTCAATTAGACTAAAATCAGTATTAGGTGTGCTTTGCTTAGTTGTCTTATCTCTCATCACTGCACTTACATTTTTCACCAGTCTCCCTTTCACTTTGAATATGTACTGCCTGGCATGTTTCAGTGGACGTCATGCTTTTGAACCAATCATTGATCTTTATTTTAATAATCTGTCGACACTTGAAAGATGGCAAGCTTTTTTCCAAAAATCAAAATTTATAAGACATGCTGTAATTATTTGTATGTTTCTTGTGAATTTAGCAACTGGGGCTATTATTGGGCGGTTATCAGCGAATCACAAGGAATGGTTTGTTGTAGTACCTATTTACGTTGTATTTGCAATAATTTGGCTGTGTCTTCATGTGGTATACTTCTTAACCACATGGAAACTGATGAGCAAGGTAACAGAGTGCAATATGACGTATAACAGTATTTCTGATGAAAGGAGGAGTATGAATCGAATCATGGCCTCTAAAGGTGTGCGTCACTTCAGCCTTGTGTCTCAGAGAATAATCTGTCTTTCATTGGCTTCGACAGTAATTCTGGCAGGAATCGGTGGGAGACTCGGAATACATACAGCCTGAGCCTCATTCTGATGGTGCTTCCACTGGAGTGTGTAACCCTGAGTCTCTTTTGGGAGCTTGGAGACTTCCTGGGAGGGACCTGTATTGGATATGCTCTTATCACTCCAGTTCTTGGAAAAAGGTAAGCTTAAAATCTATATATGACCTGCCACATTGAAAAGGATTGAAAACTCTCTCAAGTAAAACCCATAATCCCCTTTGGTCCTGCTATGGATGAGTAACCTGAGATGTCTGTTAATCATATAGTTTTTGGCCCATGCTTCACCAGACAATATGCGTATACAGAAAATATTCATAATTTACACTGGGTAAGTGTTGTGATGAAATGCCTTGTGAAAGTAACATACTAAAGTATCATATTCAAAAGAAATCATCTGTGTAAGTTGTGTTGTGAAACTGGAGCTTCTTTGTTGTTTTGCTAAGTTTATTAATGAGAATACAAGAAAATATGCCACCACGAGAAGGTAAGTTTTATCTCCAGATGCTACAGATGTGAGATTATTAATAAAAAGGACCTTTTTTGCGTGTAATGAGGTCATTCAGAGCAGCAGGGAACTTGAGTTTAGACTACAACCTAACAAGAATTATATATGTTGCTTGGAGTGCATGAACCTCGGTCTTATTAAGCATTCTAGAACAGGGACACAAGTTAAGAACATTCATAAAGTCCACTGATTCTAACTATCAAAAGGAGAGACTGTCAACATTTCAGATTGAGTGCTTGGGTGTGAGTTTTATTCTTTTGAGGTCAGTCAACCCCGTAGTCATGATCCTGTTTGAGCACAAAAATTGGAGCCGGACAAAAAAACTCCAAAAGTAAGAATAATTTGTAGAGTCCCTCAATCCCATTTGGCATGTATCTCTCTTGGATTGAAGTTATATTGATCAAAAGTTTGGAAATTTACTTTGTGCTCAGTTTAGTGCCCTGAGATCAAGACTTCTGCCTTGGATCATAGAGAGAGCTCTTTACACAGGTTTATATTGTATAGTGAGAAGCCACAGTACATTTGATTGAGAGTCAAATGCACATCGAGAGAAAGGAGTTTGTGTTTATGATACATACTTCCGTCATTTTTGCAGTTTAATAAAAAGTGTCCTCAATCTGCATATATCATTACCCAGTAAATTAAACTTAAGTGATTATCATCAAAATCAAGTTTCTGAGAGGATAAAGTCATATGCATGTACGTCATGTTTTACGGTATTTCTTGTTACTACTAATCCAAGTCTTTGTCCCTATCTCCATAGTTTTACTGCATGGCAAGGAAATGGGGAGGTGTAAGTATCACACAAGGGAGGCAACTTTTGTATGCTAATTAAATTGGGTTGTCTCATGTTATATCTAGTAGTTACTCACTGCATGCACTGCAAGCCAGCATCAAATATATGAAATTGATGATACATAATTGTATAGCAAATAAATATATGCATGTTCACTTTGAATTTGGGTGGTTTGTAAACAAAACAGATAAAGATTTGCCATCTCATGTTTTACGATCAGATCAGTGTACCGAAGTACCACCAAGGATTAGTCACTATAATTATAGTGACAGCAGATTTTATACATAAGATGGCAGCAATGTGTGATCATTTTGAAAGTGAAAACAAAAAAATGTCAATTATTCAGATTGAAATGTAAACAAAATAATGTATCTACACATTAAATAACAACCATGTACTATTACTTATAAGTTGGGTCCTTTTGCCAGCTGCATAGAACTAGATCTGTTGTTGCATAATGCACTAGCAGATCTTTGTATGCAGTTTGTTAACAACAATCAGTAGATTAAACAAGACTGTGTAACAGGAGAATTGATCTGCGTTGTTTGCAGTTGGACCTGATGCATAAATGAATATATATGGTGGTTCCTTGGACTAAAAGTCTAAATAAAAATGAGAGTGAAATGTCAGTTGGACAGATCTTTCAGCCACCTGATCTGCAGATTCTCTGTTAAAATTGTACTAGTTATTTATTGGAAGTGATTGGAAAATCACAAACGCCAAATACATCAGTTTGGTATGATTATTCATGTAAATAGTTAGCATCATGTAATGGCTGAAATCACATCAAGATTGAGACTTTTTGTCCTGAAGGAATTCAGACTCCAGAAGCTCTTGTACTGATACGAAAAAATTACAGTTGTAATCATGGTCAGACGTAAACAAATTCAGGTCATGTACAACTGCAACTTAGCGAAAAGAATGATTTTTAAAAAGTATCTGTCAGAATAATTGACATTTTAGTATATCTGTAACATTTGTTGTAATTTATGTTGTTTGTTGGTTTTTTTTAAAAATAAAAAATTCAACTTCATATATGTGCAATATTTATTAAATAACAGAGACCCACATAGGAAATCGAATGAGGTCCATACGTATCAGGGTAACAGAGACCCACATAGGAAATTGAATGAGGTCCATACATTTCAGGGTAACAGAGACCCACATAGGAAATCGAATGAGGTCCATACGTATCAGGGTAACAGAGACTCATGTAGGAAATTGAATGAGGTCCATAAGTATCAGGGTAACAGAGACCCACATAGGAAATCGAATGAGGTCCATACGTATCAGGGTAACAGAGACCCACATAGGAAATCAAATGAGGTCCATACGTATCAGGGTAACAGAGACTCATGTAGGATATTGAATGAGGTCCATATGGATCAAGGTGAAGTTTGTCCAGCAAAAAGACCCATATTACTATCAATAAATGGTTTTTCAAAAGAAAAGCCATTTTGTAATGTTGGTAATCATTTGCTTTTTCTAATTTAAAGAAGTATAATAAAATAGACCATCTATGAGCAAGCTAAAATTGCAGTTTACTCTAGGCTTACTCAACTTAGGGAAGGAGAGGGTGCGGTATTCTGTAAATAAGATCTGCATGTTTCCCATACCAATTGTAAACTCTTTGCATAGTCTTACCAATGGTAACTTGGTTTGACCATATGATTTTTGTGTTCTGGCCACTTTGTCACTTGAAATGTCAACTTGCCTCAAGTTACCGCTGACCTACATGCTCCTTAACTAATATGGAACAGATGGCAAGAAAATGTGATATGATGTTCTTTTTAGGTTTTCCAATACAAGTCTCTTTTCTTTCTTTATTACTTGTTTCATTAATATTTGTATGGCACATTGCATCTGATTTTTGAATCACTGCAGAAGCTGTTAATTTTATTAAGATGCTGATTTACAATCAAATCATTTAAATTTTCATCTTTAAGCCCATCAGAATTCCATATGAAATCAGAATGAAGTACATCATAAGAATTTTTATGGATACAGAGCCTTTTTGTTATTCTAGTCAGATATGGTGGAGCTAAAGTTTTTGTTGAGCTCACATTAATTCAAAGAGAGTCACAGCTTTAACTTTTCTTATGGTGACATTGTTGTCAAAAATTTGTGTAAGATTTGGTTTTTCATTATGATGTATTTCCTTTACCCTATAATGGATTCAGCTCGTTCATGGAATATCTCATACATGTAATATCTCGTCATGGAGCAATACACTCTTGTGACCTATGTGCCCATGTCATAGACTATTTTGTTAATATTTTGGTTGAAGTTTTTCATTATCATGCACTTCCTTAACCCTGTAATGGATTCAGCTCATGTAAAATGTCTCATAATAGACCACACACTTTGACACCTCTTTGACCTTGATGTCAAGGTCATTGACGTTTACATTAATATTTTGGTTGAGGATATTTCTTTGACACCATTGATGGATTTGGCTCATACCAAGGATGACTTATTATAAAGCGAAGACAATTTATTCAGCAGCATGAAACAGTTACTTGTTTGACAGAACAGTCGCTGTCACACACATTTAACATTTGGATTAAGATTTTGCTTGAAGTCCATCCTTTGCATTTCCAAAATCTCGTGATAGATTCTCTTCATACTTGGGATGTGTCATAAGACATTGTAAAGCATATTTAGCTTACTTTTTCATGATCATGATTATGTGGTCAAGGTCATAAAGTTTACAGCAAGGACTGGTCATGTGCCTTCATCTTTGATTTTGTGCTTTCTCTATTAAAATTATTAGAGACTTCACATTATGAACCAGCAAGATGGTATTATGAAAATAATTTTGCATGGGTTCTTCATGTTCATGATATAATTTTCTTTCATCAATACTGTGAATTCATTAATTTTGTGGGTTTCATTTTTCATGGTTTTGCTGAAAATTTCAGTACATAAATTCATGGGTCAGTTAACAAGTGCTGTTGCTTTTCTAGTTTGAGCTCATAATTTATTGCCATTTTGTTTTTTTGAATTTGTTACTAAATATCCACATGTTTTGTGAAACAGATAAATCACTGCACTACATTCAGATCATTTTGTAGATCTTTTACTACCATTCAACTATAAGTCATAAAGTATTGCTTACTCTTTCTAAAATATTGATGAAATGTCAACAGGTAATCCAGTGTGCTTAACAATTGTGTTGAGCACGACTAATTGTGTCTTCACTGAGATAATGTACTACTTCTTGGGTCATTCCCTGCTTTCAGTTTAACAGCTTACAGCTTTTAGCTCAACTTACCATAAACATGAGTGAGCTTATGTTACAGTCCAGTGTTATGTGTGTCCTGTCCATCATTTGTCATTATTTCCAAGTTCCAAATTCTTTTTGAAAGCACTCGACCAGTTTCATGCAAATTTTGACAAGAAACATCTTTGCATAAAAGTTTTTTAAGCTTTTAAGTCTGATGCCAATCCACCATTAGATATGGCACCCATTACTCAAAATAAAAACAAAACTGTAAAAAGAAGGCTACTGTGTATGCATTGTGTTCAGCATTGCATTACTTTACTAATGAAAATGTTTCTGCAAGTTTACTGTTTGCAGAGCATATTGTTGCATCATGAGATCACTAATTTGAGTCACATCCAGTAAAATACTTTTCTTTTTCTGTTTGCTACAGGCCTGGAGATCATTTAACTCAGAAAATGAGTTTGAGATTGAATTTTCATTTTCAGCCAATCAAACAAGATGTTACAAAATGTGAAATTCTTTGTGATTGGTTAATTCAAAATCACAGACTCTCAGAAGTTTATGGTAACTGGGTCTGGTTTTGGAAACTATGTCTGAGTTTTTGAAGCTATAGAGATGACGAGAAAGAGGCAGTCAGACACACAACTGCACATATAAAGTGACATTTCTCTGTCAAGGATGTCTAGTTGGGAAATGTTAGAGTATTTAACTTTCTTAAAAATGGATATTTTTTACGTAAACAATTGTCCAGGCAATCAAAAATCACTGAGTGGCTAATTGGTTGATGTGCATTGTCTTGCTTTACTTTTAGTTGCACTACTCAAGGAAGGGTCACTACCTAGAAATGAAAGAGAAAAACTACCCTTAAAATTGCCTATAAAATTATAGCTGAATGAATACTTAAAAATTCATCAAATTTGCTCAGGTTGAAGATCACAGACTGATATCAGATATGCAAAGAAATGGGTATGTTGGTGAGTAATATTTTCCATATGACACAATCATTTCAGAATTTAGCATTGTTTTTTTCTTAGTTTTATCATGGTGTAAAGTGGTGGCTGAAACAATTAATCCTTGTATTAATGCTTTTTCAATATTGATACCCATATGGATACAAGAGGTGAAGAATTAATGCAAACAATACTTATCCTGTACAAGTTATTTTCATCTCAAGCTGTTGTGAATAATTATTAATCATTTGCCTATACAATTTTTTAAATTGGCAAGTCATCTGTGACCAATGTAGCAGGGATGTGGCACATGCACTTATTTACTGTCAGTAGAAAAGAAAAAACTATTGACAGTGCCACTCATCTTCTACAAATTAACACAAGGTGACTAACTCACATTGTTCTAAATCTCCCCTCCCCCGCATCAATTCCATGCTAATTATTTTATCCCATCAGCAAGTTCAGCAACTGATAACATGTCAATGCAAAGAAAACATTCTAGATTTGCTCCCTTTGTATGAATGATTCAAGTACATTACTGATCATTTAATAACCACTTTCATGCAAATTTTTTCTGTTGCTTCATATCTTGTCTACTTGGATTGAATTTCCAATGTGTCATGCAGTGAAATATGTGTACATTCAATTCTAATTGTTGGTTAGTCCATGGTAAAATAATAAACACTACTCAGAAACTAAATGTGGCTTATTCACTTGATGAAATGTCAGAAATCTTGGCATCCAAGCTTGATCCGAATAGATACAAAGTGCATCCAAACTTGATCCAAATAGAGAAACTGCATGCAAAAATGGATATTAAATTTATATATATATATATATATATATATATATATATATATATATATATATATATATATATAGATCAGCAAGTTAGTGTGCCAACTGGATTTAATAAAATGTCAAATGTACAGATTATTATAACCTTGTTCAAGTCTGTAGAAAAGGAGTGAGTGTTATCAAATTTCCTTTTTCAATAACAGAAACATATGCCTGTGGCAATGACAGTTGTTTTGCATCTGCAGGAAGTACAATGTGATGAATTTGGTCATTGTTAGTCATCTCTACTCTCATGCTTGGACTTATTATAGAGAAGACTTTCCTTGCACAAGAAAATTGCACTATTTCTTCTGTAGAATACACCATAATGCCATCCAAATTTTAAGTAAAGACATAAAATTAGTATTAAGACGTTTTTAAAGCAATTATGCAGTGCAAAACAAAGAGAGAGGTAACCAAGCTGAGTCCTGCATCTGATCAGATGGAGCAGTATGAAAAAGCCTCAAAGGCAGAATTTAAATCACCAACAACTGAAAGTATTTTTTAAATCTTGTCAAGGATGAAATCGCATATCAACAGACTGCATTCTGGAAACACAACCAGTATGTCAACATGTGTAAAACAGCAGCACTCTACCACTGACAAACCTTCTAAAAATGAAAAAAACCATCAAGTTGATATGTATATCGATAATGTATTGTGTGGTAGACTGTGTATTGTGACTCATATTGATACACTGCAGAGGTGTATTATCAGACAGCAAATTACACCCTAAGGGCAGAGAAAATAATGTTGTATGTTTATATCATATGGTGTTAACAGATTTAAAATTCAAATTTTTTTTTATATCCTAGGAAAATTGCATTTTTATTATATGCTTTTTATAAAAAAAATGACAGGTAGCCACACAAAGTATATAAATAGTATCATTTAAGCCTACATTAATCAACATCCCTGTAGACTGCTTTATTTCTTTATTTTGAATTCTTTTTTATGATTAATGAATGAATAAATGAATAAAGGAATGAATGAATCTACCTCTGAAAGCATTGTAGCCCCACTGGTTTTTTGTGGGGGGTGGGGTGGTAGACCTGGAGTTGGTTCATTCAGAATGCTTGAAAACTCAACTATTGATATTTCTTCCACTTCAAAAGACTTGTCAAATATTGATTTTTCATTGCTTGTTAGTTGTGACTTATTTATAGAAGTAGATAATTTTAGAAAGTAGCTCAATACACAGTTTATGCAGAAATAAGGGCTTATGAACTTAATCACATGGTTACATTCTGACCAGTATTTATCTTCATTACATTTACCAACTAATGCAGTTATAATTATCAAGATTACATTGGTTCTAAGTAGCAGAAAGTCCACGTTCCTAGTTGATGGCAGGTAGTACATTGCTACATACATGTGTATTTCCAAGACGTATATTTTTGATAGACTTTGTTACTCACTTTCACAGGACTGTTGTGATCATTAAAATTGTATAAGTATTGCATATTTGAACAATTTGCATAGTGACTTTCTGGCACTGCCCTTACTGGAACTTCAACCAGAAACTGAATTTTTTTAATTATGTATTCATTCATGTGAAACGACATATAAAATATTATCACCCTCACTTTTTAACCCTACACCATTCACCTTCCATTATTTGATATAGATGGATCGAGCTACAAGCAAGAATCTTTATTACCATATGAAAATTATGGCTCCTGTCAGTTCCCTTACCAGCTGCCACCTCATCCCCCAATATCACCTTGAACATAGATATTAGATTTTGGATCGAAAACCCCCAGTTGTAACTAGTCAGAGTGATACATCATGCCAATATGTTCACCCTCTCAGTATATTTAGATGAAATCTGAGGTTACAAGGAGAACAAGCTAATGAATATACTGACACACAAATGGATAGAAGGATGAAAACAAGCACAATACCATATATACTCGCTTATAAAAAGAGTCCAGTTGCAAGTTGCACAAACCCAGATCTGCTGTTGGCATAAATGTGCTTGCAGATCTAGGTTGATGCAGTTATAGTAATCAGTAGAATAAACAACATAGACCTTGTTCTGCAACCACATTATGCTATTGTAAATTAGGATCTTTGTTGTTTTCAATTTGACTTATAAGCAATTATATATGGTATATCTACTTATATAACAAATTATTTCATAAATTCACATCTGACTTGTCCATTGTTCCCTACCTTAAGTGCATTTGCATGAAATGGATTTTTCGCCACAATGACACAAGTAATCTGTAGGTATGTTTATGGTTTTTGTATTATGCTTTTATTTAAATGAGTAACAAACAGCAATAAAACCATTGCAGCAGCAATAAAATAATAAAGCTCATATGCAATTATAGTCATAGTGTATACAGGAAAAAGCATCTTGTGTACAGTATGTACTCAGAAACCATATCAAAGTGCTTTTAAGTTGGGTCCAACTGCAAACAACATAGACTGTAATCTGCTATTGCATAATGTGCTGGCAGATCAGGGTCTGTGTTGTTTGTTCTAATGATTATTTTTGACAGATTGCATGGACTTGGATCTGATGGTGCATTATGTGACTAGTTGATCCAGGTCTATAAAGTTTGTGCTTGGATGTAATGAATCAGATATTTGCTATTATTATACTGATACTTTAAGACCAATTCCCACTGAACATTTCCCTATATTGAACATAGATTCAGGCATATTGCTGGACTTTTGCATGGCCCATTGCCAGCCATGCTGTGTGGGAATACCATCTTTAAAATAAATAAAATGTGAGATGACAGGGTAACCAAAATTTAGACATGTATTTGAGACTTTAGGAAAAAATTAATTGCAGTGCTGTTTTAGGCAGTGTAGCAGTTGTTGCATTCAGTAGAGAAAAACATGGTTATTAATTGAAGTCACCATCTCAGAAGCAAGAAAATGAATCACAAACATTGGTAGAAGTATGGCTGGAAAGGAGGAAAGGACAGATGCACATACAGACCGAGTTGACTTCATACTAGGAACCATGGTTCTGATTCGTGCTCTTCAAAGCAAAATAAGGCATTTATGCATCTTGTGGCCTTTTTGTGCTGAGAAGCCATTAAATGCAATTAGATAATAGAAACACGTAATTTCTTAAAGAAATTAAGATGCTTTATTGATAGAAATAAGAAAGCATACTGATTTTGTTGCCATGAAGAAGAAAAAAACTTACCAGCAGCATCGAAGAACTGTTCCTTTGATGCCATCACCATTATGTGATGTAAAAAGGTAAGCATAAATAGAATTGATTTCTTGAGAATTTACAATAGGAACTTTTCCCATAAATTACTTTGAAGGTGCAAAATTTCATTTTTAAACTTAAAGATTATGTTTTGATTTATGTCCCAATGGTGGTTGGACAAAATATTAATGTTATGTTTATATTTAGTTTAAAGTATATAATATATATGTCATTGATTTTGAACTGAAGAAAAGATATGTAAATTGAGTTTAGTTGGCTAACATGCCACTGCCAAAACAAATCTTCCACACGAATATTTTTCAGTATAGATTCCACAAGCCAAACTGACATTAATCTGTAAAATGCAAACCCAACAAGAATGCACAATATTTAATTTTGGGATCAAATTTTACTCTTAAAATGAATTTAAACAGACTGGAAAAACTCCAAAAAATTTTTAAATTAATTTTTACAAAACAAAATTAGCTTTTTTATTACATACAGTTAAACCTGCCCTGAGAGACTACTTTTTGTAAGACCACCTGTCATTTAGGACTAGCTTAATTAATAATGTCCCATTCTAGTTGTTAAATTGTGAAATAGTACAAGAAACCTCTTTGGAAACAGCTTGCTTTAGAGACCCCTCTTGTTGGAAAGACAGCTTATGTGTACTCGTAGTGACAACATGATATCAGAGAATAAAATTATGTCATCTGATGAAATGGATATGATTGAACAAGCTCAATCATAATAATTACTAATGTGTATATATTTTGAACAGGGTTATATTTATATGTAGTACATTTTTGACAAGTGAAAATATCAATTAACCACAAAGGTAAAGGAATAGAAACAGACTTAAACTGAGGGAAATAACACTAAAATGCAATGTTTACAAATATTTCTAAACACGTACACTATATGCAGAAAAAACTCCAGAAACCATTTAATCAAAATGAAGGGAAACTCAACCTTTCTTGTGGTCTGCATCTTAGTTTTTCAGCTGATGGCTTTTTAATGCAAACACAGGTAATAAACATATTTTTAAAGGTAAATAATGTTTAAAGAATTTTTTTTAGCAAGTTATGCAAACAATTCTTGTCAACTTTAGCTTTTTCCTAGCAAAACCAAATTCAGTGTGAAAATTATCCACATTTTAAGAACAGAATTAACAGAAATATCGTACAGAACAGTCATCTTAAGCAGAGATGTGGAAGCATAGAATTGAATTAGAATGAGTAGTTACTGCATCACTGACATGCACATGCATCTTCATTTACATTTTCACTGATTTTGAAAATGTATACAAAGCGGTAATGTAAACCAAGCTGTGTGCACATATAAGTGTTGCAGCTTAACCAACACTTTTCTATAAAGACAATAATATGTGCTAATTGGCATATAATATGACATGTGATATACAGTATTTAAAAGACTGTATCTTAAAAGTGTCTGGGATATAATTGAGTTAGGTCATTTATTAAACTTTAAATCTGTTGTTGGAAATAAAATATAAATAATCCAGAACCATTACGTGAGGTGACTGAGTGTAAAGCATTCAGCACATCCATTATAAGTAAGCATGTACAAATCAGCTCTTTAAAATAACACATGTATTTGAATAGTAAAGTACCTACAGTCCATCTCACAGGAAATTTACAAATGGAATCTCATAGAGGTATCACTATGCTAATTAAGTTTCTTATATATTTCCTGGATTTTTCTATAGTTTTGATGAAATACAGTGCATATGCCAAGATTATTTACTTATGCTTGGCACAAATTTGGACACAACATATAAAAAGTCAATCCATGTTATGTTTGCATTTTTTCTGGAAATATTTATTTTTGAATGATTTGACTGGAATTTCTAGTGAAAGTGACCTCTCCAAAACCATCCACTGTTTGCCTTGTCATCCATGCAAAAGCCAAGAAGCTGAACCCAATAAACATTTTATTTTCTGTTTAGGCTTCACTGCTGCGTTCTGTGGACTGTGAGTAATGTTCTTTGCTGGTTAGCCAATCTCTAAAATCAGGAGGAGAATTGTAAATGATTTTCTTTGAGACTAGAGTAGGATGTATTAACAGCTCATTGTCTCAGTGTATTGATATACATGTACCTCAGTGTAGTGATATACATGTACCTCAGTGTATTGATATACATGTACCTCAGTGTAGTGATATACATGTACCTCCTGGTCCCTCTCATTGTCCCAGTGTAGTAGTATACATGTACCTCCTGATCACTCATTGTCTCAGTGTTGTGATATACATGTACCTCCAGGTCACTCTCATTGTCTCAGTGTAGTGATATACATGTACCTCAGTGTAGTGATATACATGTACCTCCTGGTCACTTTCATTGTCTCAGTGTAGTGATATACATGTACCTCAGTGTTGTGATATACATGTACCTCCTGGTCAGTCTCATTGTCTCAGTGTAGTGATATACATGTACCTCCTGGTCACTCTCATTGTCTCAGTGTAGTGATATACATGTACCTCCTGGTCACTCTCATTGTCTCAGTGTAGTGATATACGTGTACCTCCTGGTCACTCTCATTGTCTCAGTGTAGTGATATACATGTACCTCCTGGTCACTCTCATTGTCTCAGTGTAGTGATATACATGTACCTCCTGGTCACTCATTGTCTCAGTGTAGTGATATATATGTACCTCAGTGTAGTGATATACATGTACCTTCTTTTCACTCTTTAACGGGCTGTATCTAAATTTGGAAAACTCCATGATCTTGCACTGTTTATTGTTAAAGACCCATTTAATCTTGCACTGTTTATTGTTAAAGACCCATTTAATCTAGAACTGATTATTGCTACATATCCATTTAATCTTGTTCAGATTATTGTTACACACTCAATTTAATCTTCTACTGATTATTGTTACAATTACCCATTTAATCTTGTACTGATTATTGTTACATACCCATTTAATGTTTCACATATTATTCTTACATACATGTACCTATTAATGTTTTACCCATTTAATCTTTAACTGATTATTCGTTGCATAACCATTTAATGTTCCACTGATTATTCATTGCATAACCATTTAATGTTGCACTGATTATTGTTACTTGTTTAATCTTGCACTGATCATTGTTGCATACTCATTTAATGTTGCACTGATTATTGTTACATGTTTAATCTTGTACTGATCATTATTATTATTATTTTGTACTGATACCCATACAATATTGTACTGATTATTGTTGCATATCCATACAGGTGTTCAATCCATGTGTTTACATCACACACCCAGATTGGAACTACTTCAGTGTATTCACTGACATTTGTCTGTTATTATTAGTTGCACCATACTGAAGTTTTATGAATTACAAACTGCTTTTAATTTTGTTCACACTGTATTGCAAATAATATATTTAGAAAATGTAAAATAGAGAGTTTGTAATGAATACAAACTACATTCTTATTTTGTAATAAATACAAAACTACATTCTTATTTTGTAATAAATGCAAAACTACATTCTTATTTTGTTTTGAGGCTGGGGAAAAATTTAGTTTCAGCATTATTGAAAGTCAAGATACGTGTACTTTGTGAACAGCATGATGCAGCCTTATTTATAAATAGATAATCGTATAATACATGATTACTGCACTAGTTTGCTTTTATCATGGTCACACCAGGGTGTGTAATTTGCACAACAGCAATAATGTAAAATTTGGTAATGCAAATACAAGTATGTGGGGGTATGCAATAACAGGTATTCATACAGGTGGTCAAATTGTTTGACAGAAAGAAAAGGATTTGGGCATGGTAATAGTATGCAAATATACAAGTTATACAGATAAGCAGTGTGCAGCTATTTTGGATCCATTATATCCTGGTATATTTTTCAATGAATTCTTATTTTATACATCAGATTTATTTTCATCTGGTTGAATTACTTTGAGAGTTATTAGCATAATTAGAGATAGACCAGATATCCAATTTTTCTTTGGACTTTTCACTCTCACTGTCTCATGAAACAGACTCGTGTCAGTATATTGTTTTCTTTATTATCAACATTTACCACATTTATTTGATGAAAAGCATATGTTCTTCTTACAAAGTTTTAATTATCAAATAAATAAAGTCTGTCCATCACTTTTAATCACATTGGTAAGGCAGGCAAATGGGCACATTGGTAAGGCAAGAAAATGGACTTACCATAAAGGAAATAAAATATTCAGTTGTCAGAATTACTCATACTGAAACTACATTATCTGATTAGATGTTTTTCTATATTATGAAGTTTGGATATCATTTTACATGTTTGAAACTAATCTGTTATTATTTCAGAACTGACAATGGACTAAAGCTTCTTTCCAGTAATGCAGTGCAGGAAATGGGCTCTAGAGCAACTGCCACTCTGAACAAAATGCTGAATTTTTTTATGGTGAACATGATAGAGAATTATGGCAGTGACTTCTCATCCAGTGGTCTGTCACTGGAATATCTGGAATCCAAGACCAAACAGTTTTTTGAAAGGAAAACAGCAGATGGCCCTAGATATGATACATACTTGTTATACTACTCTGGGGATGTGTATGACTCAGGGGACTGGGCATTGGCAGGTAATGATATATGTACATACGGTATCCAATAATGGTACCAAGTGGCTGGTTTTGAGACATGGCAGCAAAATTACAGTTGGTAATCTCAACAGGGGCACTGGCAGCTGATGATGCATACTGTGTTAGATTTATGCTAAAATAATGTGACAGGCAGTGATAGTTGCAACATACATCCTATGCTACTGTGGATTGATTGATTGGTGTTTAATGATGCTATTTTCAGTTGATTGATTGATTGATTGGTGTTTATTGGCACCATTAGGCTGATTAATTGATTTGTGTTTAATGGTACATCAACAAATAAATGGTTATATCATGCAGAAGCAACACATCAGCAAATCCAGCCTGGTTTGGTCAGGATTTGAACTTCCACCTTTCCAGTCATGGGTCTGGCATGACAACCACATGGCAACATTTAATATCTTTCATTCAGGCGCCTGAGCATTTTCAGATAATGATAACATACTGAAAAAGGCAATTTTATTTGCTCATGCATGATATTGAACTGTGAATAGCAAAGACCCAGATCTTCAGTCACAAATGTGCCATCATATCAGGGTATGCAGTGTTTGGTCTATTGATATCTGGGTTTACACTGTTCAAGCTGCTCATAGTTAAATGTGCCATCATATCAGGGTCTACAGTGTTCAGATTGTTCATAGTTAAATGTGCCATCATATCAGAGTCTACACTGTTCAGTCCATTGATTGTTAAATGTGCTACCATATCAGGGTCTACACTGTTCAGTCCGCTTATAGTTAAACGTGCCATCATATCAGGGTCTACACTGTTCAGTCTATTGATAAGTAATTGTGCTACCATATCAGGGTCAACACTGTTCAGGCTGCTCATAGTTAAGTGTGCCATCATATCAGGGTCTACAGTGTTGAGACTGCTTATAGTTAAATGTGACCTTGTGTCAGGGTCTATTGATGCTTAAATGTGCTACCATATTAGGGTCTACACTGTTCAGTCTGTTGATAGTAAAATGTGCTATCATATCAGGGTCTACACTGTTCAGTCTGTTGATAGTAAAATGTGATACCATATCAGGGTCAACACTGTTCAGTCTGCTCATAGTTAAATGTGAACAGATTAGATCCTGATCTACTGGTTCATCATGTAATGGCAGATCTTAGTCAGTTCAGTTTGCAGTTGGGTTGCATTCTGTTCACAGGCAAATACAGTTCCTCTTGCATTCTCTTCACAGGTGAATATAGCATGTTTTTTAGTCCTATACACATGTAAATATAGTTTCTCTTGCATTTTGTACACAAATACAGAGACTCTAGCATTAAATGGGTAAATACAGTGCCTGTTGCATCTTTGACACAGGTAAGTACAGTGCCTCATGCATCTTGTACACAGGTAAATACATTACCTCTTGCATCCTGTAAACAGGTAAATATAGTGCCTCTTGCATCTACAGTGCCTCTTGCATCCTGTACACAGGTAAATACAGTTCCTTTTGCATCCTGTACACAGGTAAAATGCTTCTTGCATCCTATACACCAGTAAATATAATGCCTTTTGCATTCTGTACACAGGTAAATACAGAGCCTCTTGCATCCTGTACACAGGTAAATAGTCTGTTATACATATATCAATCCACAGTACTGGTAAATACACTTATACATATATCAATCCACAGTACTGGCAAATAATGATGCAGACTTGTCTCATAGATATATAAATCCGCAGTACATCTTAAGAATCCATGTAAACCTAAATAAAGAAAGACTGACTTGATTGGCAGCTGTATGCGTAATATTCATTGATTTGTCAATTACAGGTCCTCTGTTTTTCAGATAATGCAAATCTAAAACTTGACACCTTACTGGATTGGTGGAGTCAGAAAAATGCCCAGTCCGGTTCCCGGCTGATACTTATACTTGACACATTGCACTCACATGCCTGGACACAGGATATCTCCTATATTAGAGATGAATTTGTTGCAATTCAAACTTGTAAATTCACACGACCCCCAGACCCTGAGTTTGGAGACAGTGCTCAAGTAGGATCGTTCACTCAAGACTGGGTACATTTTAATATTGATGGAGAAATTAAACCAACCTGGTCTGAAAAGGAGCGAATTGTGAGAGCTTTGTACAAAGTTTCAAGAAATTGGACTGATTTCACATTTCACTTACCTACAACTGAAGATATTGAAAAACACTGGGATGAAAATTTCCCCAAATTAACAAAACCGCTGATCAAAGCTGTCAACTTTTTCAGAACAGGAAATGTGTTTTGCTGTTTTGATTGTCTTTTGAAGTGCCTGAAGAGAAAACGAATGAAATGGCTTTCACCTAAATCTTTTGATACAGGGCATGGATTTAAACTTGTCAGGTCATAAATAATAATTCATTTCATATGTGTGACCGTCTTTCTCAGATTTATGCATTATCTACATTATATCATTTTATCAGGGTTTTTTTTTAAATGAGGTACACAAAGTATGACAGAATTTGTTACATCCCCATATGTTTAGATTGAGCCCATTAGAGAATGCTACAGGTGATAAGGTGTTGGGTTTTTCACCCTCTCTGTGTCTCTGCGTTGTGATGCTTCCACACAGAGATTGGAGTGGCAGCTCAAAATTCAAGTAATATTGTTTACTTATTATTAATACCCAACACAGGTATAGAGAATCTGACCCTAAATACATTGCTACACTACCTTTGTGGCATGACAGTGCCATGTAGCAAGTTAGACAGTTATTTTGGCCCATAACTTATGTTAAAGGCAGACAACCTATATATAGATTGCTAGTTAATATAGTTACATGAATACGGTTGCCGAAGATTAATAGGATAAATCACAATCTGGTGAAAAGTTTGGATGATTTGATTTAACAATAATTTGATAGGTTTTAATTTCAGGTTGCCAGAAACATAACATTTTTAAAAGAATCTTGTTTCCGTATAATCAATAAACAGTTTGATGAGGGAAAATTTGTAAGAAAGCAGAGCTATTATTAGAAACATAGCCATAAAGGAATTATTGGCTTGAGACCACTAGTCAGAGTTAAGGTTGTTTATAAGGGCATTGTTACCATGGTTATCCATCCTCTGGGTAGTCTAGATCTAAATGGGTTGAGTGTTTTGATGATAATAGTAATTAAAAAAAGAATAAAATGCTTTGCAAAATAAGTTTTGCAATATTTAAATGGATTATTACACATTGTTAGAATTGAGAATCAGATGTACATAGAACAAAAATGAACCCAAAGAAGTACATTACAAGATTTACACAGAACACTTGTAAAATAGTTACAAGACCAGCATTTTTATAATACTTGATGTGATTAAAATATAGCTGCCAAATTTTACTCAGCATAGAACAATATATTTTCTTTAATTATTTTTTAACAAGAACTTGATATTACAATAATTCCTATTTATTATTTTTGCCACTAAATTTTATACAGCTTTCTTTTAATGAGCTTCAAGATGTTGGAGGGGTTTTGGAATGTTTCATTTTCATTCCAGGGGTTTTGGAATGTTTCATTTTCATTCCAGGGGTTTTGGAATGTTTCATTTTAATTCCAGGCCTTGGAATTTATACATGAAGATAGTAAGAAACTGTGATTGATGAATTTTTATGCCTCTACCAAAAGGCAGAGCATGTTATGAAATCCATCTGTCCATCTGACTCTACTTCCATCTGTTACCTTTAGTGTTTCTGAACAATAACTTTAGTTTTGCATTATCTGCCAGTTACCAGACTTCATGGTTACCTTGCACTTGCCATAACGAAGAAGCCTGTTAATTTTGTTATCATAAGGTCAAATGTCAAGATCACTCTGGCTGAAAGAAGAAAAACGGTTTCCACACAATAACCGTAGTTTTTACATGACAAATATGGACTAACTCTAAGGATAGTTTGTACTTGGAGTAAGGAAGAAGTCTGTTGATTTAAGAGTCAAATCTTACTAGTCAAGTTCACTGGCTGAAAAATGAAAAAATGTATTTTGTACACGAATTTATTTCTTGACCATGTACTGTCACCAAGTTTGGGATGATTTACATGTTGGGTAAGAAATCCACATATTGATTTTGGGGTCAAAAGATCAAAGGTGAAGGTCACTGTGCTTGAAAGAAAAAGAATGGTTTTCACATAATAAATTTAATTCTGGAACTTATACTCTGACCAAAGATGGTGGAGGGCTTGCAAAAGAGGCCTATTAAATTTTTGGGGTCAAGAAATCAAAGTCAGAAGAAACTCTGACTCAAAGATTTTTCAATAACTTTTGTTCTAGTGTAAGTTCCTAGACCAAATTCTGTCAAATCCTTGCATTTAGAGTAAGGAAAATCACCAGTGTATCTGGCATCTAAGGGACATCAATCAAAGTTATGGGAATTCTCATAAGAAAAAAATGTTTTCTTCACAGGCCTTTTACCAAAAGCCAAGGTCATCATGACCTATTAGCAAGTAATCGCTTGAGTGAGTGATGGCTACTAATGGCTACATGCTAGACTAGTAAACATGGGGAGGGCATGTAATGTTCTTATTTTTATATTGTTCTGCACTAATGTTGCTTCATTTAACAACTGTACTTAGGGTAATTGTTATCAATAATCATAATTATCAATTATTAAGTTGTATATCCAAAATGGCTGCCACAATAATTGGTATTTTTGTAATTATCAACAGCTGATTTCTAATATTTATATAATTTTAGATAATTGTTAATCAGGCATTTTTTGAATATAAGTAATTGTAATTTAATTGGTTAAAAATGCCATCAAATCAAAATTGCTCCTGATTACTTTATAGTTACGTTTTTCCATCAAATACATTCTCTGATCATGATGATGTTTAGAAATAAACTGTTACATCTTGATTACAGTCCACTGAAAATACAAAAGTGTCTCTTCCATCTATATACCATATAAACAAAGAGAAGAAACTCGTATTCATTACCTCCCCGTACCGCTGCTAGTTGTCTGCCTGTCAAGATGTTTACCAGTTTATGCTTTTGCTGCAGCATAGTCCTGCATTACTTTTTAGTATCCAAGAAAATCAGTGTTATTTCTACTCATCCATCCAGAAAGTGTGTATAGTATTATCAGTGAATGTATTTGCAGCATTATATCATTTTTATCAGCACTACCAGAAGATCTTATGGAATAGGCTCTTGTCCATATCGATGATCTGGTCTCATCCATCCAATAGGCTGTTGTCCATATCGATAATCTGGTCACATCCATCCATCTGTTAGCACAAGTATGTTATTGCTACGCCTAAGCTACATGGATCATTGCCTTGAAACTTGACTCACACATTCATCCCATGGTCTAGTTAATCCTAAATGAAAATGGTGCTGCTCAGACATCAAATATGGCTGCAGCAGTTGCTATCTTGAAAATCTTGTTATTGCTACTTCTCCTGAATGGATCGTCATATCAACATGGGGTTTTCACTAAAGGACTTCTTATGATTTCTAGTTGGTTTTAAATGAAATGATGCCAGTTTGAAGTCAAATATGGCCACCATGGTTGCCATCTTGTAAACCTTGTTATTGCTGCTCCTCCAGAATGGATGGTTATATCAACATGGGGTTTTTACTGAAAGACTTTATATGATGTCAGGTTGGTGCTGAATTAAAATGATGCCAGTTTGAAGTCCAATATGGATGCCATCAAGAAAGTCATTATATCACTATTCTTCCTACATAGATGGTCATGTCAACATGAGGTCTCCACTTAAAGAATTTCTATATCTAGTTGGTCCTAAATGAAAATGGTGCTGATCTCAAGTTGATATTGCCACCATGGCAACCAACTTGAAAATCTTATTACTACTCGTCCTGAATGGACCGCTTATGATGGTCAGACATCCAATATGGCAGCCATCTTAAAAATCTTGTTATCACAGCTCTACTTGTACTGTTATGGGGTTCTCACCAGAAGTCTTATTATGATGTCCAGTTGGTCTTAAATAAAATGGCGTTGATTTGACATCCAATATGGACCTCATGGTCATGGCCACTTTGAAATCTTGTTATTGCTGTACCTCCTGAATGGAAAGTCATATCTCAAAAATATATCTGCTCTCCAAATTTGATGACTATGTCTGAATGGGGTTTTCACCAATAAACTTCTTATGATACCATGTTGGTCCTAAATGAAAATGGTGCTAGTTGTATATCCAATACAGCTGCCATGAGAACCATCTTAAAAATCTTACTGTCACTACTCCCCCTGATTGGATGATCATTATGACTTGGGGTTTTCACCAAAAGACTTAAGATGAGATCAACTTTTTCCTATAAGAAAATGGTACCAAGCTGGCATCCAGTATGCGTATCACAGCAGCTAATTTGAAAATATTTTTATCGCTGAAGAATATCAGAGATTGTTTCAACACTTCACACTTGAAAGGAAGAAATGGTCTTATCTTGAATTCTTGGAAATACTTTTTGCCAAATAGAGCATTGGTCCCTTCAAGGGTGTCTTGTTTTTTATTCATATTTGTGTGAATGTTTCTCACTTTGTGTACTTTTGTGGGTGTTTTCTGACCTTGTGCTCTAACACTGCATCATTTTTGTGCTCATTGGTGGTTGCAATCTGCATGTATATATTGTTTAGTGATGAGTATTTTTGTTGTGGATTGTTACTTTCCATTGAATTTGTTGTTATTTTTGTTTGCAAATAAAACATGGTGAAATGTTCAAAGTGCAATTTTACTCAACCGTTGCTGTACTAAGTGTTTACTTAATCATGCAGAGTATGCATAAAGATGAAATCACCTGACCAGTGGATTTTTGGGGCAAACTTTTGGCACTGATGCTTGCAGCTGAAGAAGACAGGCTCATTGTCTTAGCTGACTCTGTTGAGAATGGGCCAGACCATTTGTGCTGAGTGGTCTGTTCATCCGTATATCTTTCAGTAGATTTGTGCACTTTGAGGGCATCCTGTGATAAACCTTCTTATGGCAAGGTGGAACCACAAACAACCCACCTTTATAAATCAAGTCCCTGACCCAAAAACCTGGATTGTGGACATGTATCATTCATTTGGAAGGTATTTTGGGGCATGTTTATCCCCATTATGTTCTGGTACACAGAAAATGAGGAGCCAGATCTGCAAAGTACTGTAATTCTGATAGCCCCTTGCAGGTAGGAAAGACCTTGTTGAATGATCTGCTTTACCTAGCAAAAGATATCCCCAGGAAAATATCAGTGTGGCCCAACTTTTTCAAATAACCATGGATGCCAATCTTTTATTTCTGCCTAGACAGGCTTCTTTACATCTGGTTCTTGTTAGGATAGCCTTGTGTAGAAAGAAATTTAATCCTTCATTTGTGGAATCTCACAAGCTAGAAGGTTGTCCACTTTAAAGGCTTGTGATGGAAAGCAGGAGGCTTTCAGTTATGGACGCAGATTCAGAAACAGAAAATCTCTTTGAGTTTCTTGATCTGGCAATGAGGAGAAAATATTAGCCCCTGTTACTAACAGAGGTTACGACTTCTCAGTCTCAAAACTGTCTGACATCTTAGTAGGGTGAGTATTGGTAGGATCAAGAATCTGTTGCATCTGCTGGCCAGTATGATTTGAATAGGCCCAAATCTCTCGCTGTTTCCAAAATGGACCCTTTTATGTAGTTTTGACATGGCTTAACTTGTATCAATTTAAACCTTTAATCAGAACCTCACTGAAGCTGCTATCCAGTTAAACATGTTTTCTGACAGCCCAAGTATCAGTATGCAGGTTTTCTGACAGCCCAAGTATCAGTATGCAGGTTTTCTGACAGCCCAAGTATCAGTATGCAGGTTCAGTGAGTTGCATGTCCTTTCAGTGGACCTGAACTATCTCCACATCAGATGGTTCTGTGGTCCTAAGGCAACCTGGCTTTGCAGCTAAGAATAGGTTTTTGTCAGCATGAAATCAAGGAGTGGTCATTCATTCTTTCTTGTTTTATGCAGTGTAAGACTGTGTCCATACTCTCAACAAATACTTGAAGTGCACAGAGATGAGTTGTGGGTCTGATCATATCTCTTGCTGAGACGACCAGAAAAGACAGTGTAACCCTTTGAGCCATAATGTCATAGCTGAAGTGAGTAGTATGCTCAGGAAACTCGGGTCTCAAAAGAGCAGATATGCCTTGTGAAGATTTCAGGTCATGAGATTAGAGCAGTCTCTGTGAGTCTAGTGTTTGCATGCAGTGCTTTGATCTGAGACATAATTGAAGCCACTGGCTGGCATGCAGAGTTAATCTTTTTGAGTTTTTTCTCAGAGCTCAGAATTCAGCCATTCTTCCCTCAAAGGATGCACATGGTTGAGATTGAATGCCCATGCATTACCTATTCAGTTAACTTTAATATGATTGGTGAATGTATTAAATGGAGAAAGTAAATTGTTTAGTAAATTATATTTCTCTGAGTATACTTACCCTTCACATTGCTACTAAACCCTCTTACATCTCACAGCAGATGCTGTGTGTGCTTGTGATTTGGATTTTTAATGTAGCTTTAAAAAAATTTCAGTCATATTGCTACTACATCTGCTGAGTGGCAGTTTATAGTGATGATCTAGCAGTGGGGCATCATGCCACAGACATGTAGCATGATGTCCCACCCAGTCACATTATCCTGACACCAGGCCAACCAGTCCTTAAACCAACCTCTTAATGCTGAGCACCAAGTAAAGTCTTTGGTATGACTCGGCGGGGGCTAGAACCTGGGACCTCCTGCATCTGAGGTCGACAGTCTTGCCACTAGGCCACCAGAGCGGTCTACAGCAAATGCTAATATCGTTATATGACTCGATTAAACTGGTAAAGATCTGTTTGCTAGGTAGCCAGCTAGTGGTAATAAGGGGAGGTAATTGTTTAGAACTTCTACCTGTTCTCTATGTGGTATATAGATGGGAAGACAGATTTGTCATCTTTCTGAAGGGCTGGATTCAAAAGTTTTCAGGGTTTATTTCCTTTTCATATGACTGGGTAAGTATTTTTGGAGAAACGTAATTTACTAACAGATTTCCTTTTCATGAAAACATGCAGTGAACTTGAACTGTGATTTTAAATTCCTGGAAAAAAAACCTGCAGTTACATTTGGAGCTTTTTTTTTTCTTTTTCAACAGTAATAAAAACTTAGTTATTACTTAAAACATTTATAATACATGTGTACACAAATATATTTAGGATTTATAAAAATTTATGATAAAAAGTAATTAAAACATACTTGATTACATTCTACAGTGTAATGTCTTTTAGTAAGTTATTCTGCCAAAAGTGAGTTTTTATTTTAATTGACTTTCAGAAGTAATTATAATTTAGTTGATCACATTTTGGTGGTATTACAGGCTTGTCCATAACTTTTATATTTGTTCAGTAAGTGCTTATAGAATATGAAACCATTTAATATGTATATTCATTGATCAGTGTAAAGTTTCTGTCAGTCGGCAATTAGGTTGTTAAAGTATATAAGTCATGCGTAACTTATTTTTACTTTCTACTTTTAAGTCTTGTATCAATGTGTGCTTTAGATAATGAGTGAGGAGGAGAGAGGCTTTTTGCATAATCAGTAGAGATTGAAAGAAGATCAAGGTATAATTCTCAATAGGTGTAAATAGAGTGGCAAGTATATGTATATTCCAAGGAAATTGGTCCCAAATAGGGTAACAAATCCATGTATATTCCACTGAAATTGGATACAGTGTTTTTTGTTCATATTTAATGGTTTTTATGTATTACATATTGATAGTTTTGTTTTAAGCATGCTTTCCATGATTTGGAGATGTAAAAGGCTTTAAAATGTGGATATGCCAAACCTTGTGTAGCACTTATTGTACATTTCAGCCTTACATGTGTACATGGGCACAGTGTTTGAAAATGAGTTGATGCAGTACTCTAAAAATGAATATGGATAGGTGGGTGCATTTTATGGATTAGAATAAATACTTAATTGAATATTGTCCAGCTTAAATTGTTCATGTTCATTCTATGATCATTGTGTGGTGTAAGAGTGATTAATTTATTTCAAAACATAATTAATTTGGGTTAATTACATGCTTCACATGCTTGTTCAGAGCTCTAGTATAAATTACGTATGCATGTAATGCATGAATGGATGGAAGGATGATAAAGCCCTTCAGTAATAAAATTGTGTAAAGCATGGAGAAAAGCACATTTCAAGATATGGCATTTTTTTCTTTTGCCCAATGAAGAGATTGTATTTATGACCATAGAATGCACTGCTAATGCCAAAAATTATAATATTCTGTGTCTTAAGTCTGCATGGTGAGGTAGAGTTGTCACTTTTCTCTTGGCAGCATCATCATCAGCAATGTTAAAGTATTGTGTTCAGGATTTTGAAAAAGTCATCTATTTTCTACATTGGTTTCTGCATTCAAGTGAAACTTTAGGATTATATTATTATATTACATAGGTCTGAAGTTTATTACATGATATATCAGTTGTTCCAGTTTTACCTGTTTCACCTGTTAGCAGAAAGCTTATTTCATCATGGTGAAAAAATTTTAAATTTTGCACGAAAGGTTCTGAAAGTCATACATCTTCTACATCAATGGCTTCATTCAGGTGAACCCTCATAATAATATTTCAGTATGTCTAGAGTTTATATGGATTGGTTTTGTGTTAAAATTTTTGAAGGTAACATATTATTAGATCATTTGCTGTATTCAAGTGAATCTTTGTGATAATATTACTGTAGGCCGAAAATTTCTATGTTGATATGTGAGAAGTTCCTGTCTTCCCTGTGTGCCTGCTTAAGCAGACAAACTTTTTACATTGTGGTCAACAGTATGAATTTTATGTGTGAAAGTTTAAGACGGGTAAAGTAGACATACTGATGAGCATATGGTCAGACAGTGTTTTGTTTGACATATTTTTGATAGTAACAAAAGCAAAAGGACAGTTTTATATATATATATATATATATATATATATATATATATATATATATATATATATATATATATATATATATATATATATAAACAAACTGTAAGAAATAGGAAATAAAGTTTTAGCAAGGTATGTGTACATTTAGTATTCAGAATGGAGACAGAGAAAGATGGAATGAATGAACACAAAGAGATGGACTAAGAGCAGAGGTAGGGTACATCCTTCTGTTTTTGTCTGATGGGAGTTCTGAATGTAGTGAGTGTGTATTTTTGTATTTCATGACAATTTTCCTCATGTATCCTTTGTGTGTGCTGATGAATAAAATGTGAAAAAATTAATAAATTGTATTATATTATTTAAAAATAAATCAAGAACACACGAAACTGCATCTTCATAGTATGGGGAAATAAGATTATAATGTTATCCTGTTTGTACAAGAGAATCGTCATATAAAAGTTGTAGTATCACTTTTCCTAAATAAATATAGTAATATCTAGGTGCAATTAGTAAAATGGTATCTCTCGGAAATAAGACCTTTTGACAAATATAAGATAGATTGCAAATTCATTTCAATTTTAAAAATTATCTGATGACACCCACTGTGTGAATGTTTGTGTACTTTCAGTCTGAAGAAGTCTTCCAGACAAGACAAGTTATTTGCAAGTGTTAATTATCACCATGTTATCAAAGCCAAAATCAAAGTGATCTGTTATCAAAAGTTTATCAAAGCCAAAAGGGCGAATTGTTATCACCATTTTATCAAAGCCAAAATCAAAGCAAATTGTTATCATCATTTTATCAAAGCCAGAATCAAAAATATTTATCACCATTTCATCAAAGCTAAAATCAAAGATTTTTATGTACTCGTGTACAAGTTGAGTCCAACTGCAAACAACATAGACCCTGATCTGTTATTGCAAAATGCAGATCAGGGTATGTGTTGTTTGTTTTAGTGATTACTCCTATAGTAAAGTCATACAGGTCATGTATGCACATTTACTCATTTTAAATTAAATATAAATTGTTGTTTTAAAATTTAACACTAATTTTCTTTAACCAAAGTCTTTTCAGTCCTGATTACTGAATTCTCTGCACCTTAACTGTCATCAAGAAACATTCAGACGAAAATCTCTATGGTCTTTTATAATGGTGGCCATGTACTAAACTTGGGTCAAGAAAAGAACACATTAGGTGGAATCGTCACAATATAGGGTAGTACAAATTTGTTTATCAATATGCATAGCTTTCAGTGTGACATCACAGCGTGCGACATTCAATCCAGATTGTACTGGATCACACCTTTAGGTTCATTTTGTCCAAAAATGTCTATGTACTTTAACATTGATTTTGCTGTATGCACCTCTCAGGGGTGTGTGTGTAAATTATGACCTTCCAAATGAACATGGATGTTTAAGGATCCAAATGAAGTGAATACTTGTCATTTAAAGGAGCAGCAGAGAGGGTGGACAGACCATTTTGTCTGAGACCTTATTTATGAAAAATAAGGGTTCCTACGAAACTGAAAAATAAGGTCAATAACACTAAACCAAAGCCTCTAACTAAACACATTTTCATACGGGGGGGGGGGAGGGAACAGACCGCATTAATGAAATCTTGTGTGTTAGCTCGTCACTGTTACTCATTCGTTGACGTGTATTTTCCAAATTTTTACGCGACTCTTTTACGGATAGGTCACGTACGCATGGTCTCACCCTCTCTGCTGCTGTAATTAAATAATTATTTCTGAATAAATATATTTCTGAAATCTGAAGAAAAGAAATATTTACAAAACATATAATCACATCACAACCCCATGTGAACCCCTAGGTTGCCAAACAACATCCTAGCAGGCTCAGGGGCATTCGAAATAATCCCCATGTGAACCCCTAGATTGCCAAACAACATTCTAGAAGGTCCAGAGGATATTCGAAATTAGACGAAACACAATCCCAATGTGAACCCCTAGGTTGCCAAACGACATCCTAGAAGGTCCAGAGGATACATATAAGGACTGCACAATCCCCATGTGAACCCCTAGGTTGCCAAACGACATCCTAGAAGGACCAGAGGATACATATATAATCTTAATTCTATGGAATGGCACAACCCCCATGTGAACTCCTAGGTTGCCAAATGATATCCTAGCAAGATCAAAGGGTACATATAGTCTTAATTCTGTGGACAGCACAAACACATAAACTTATCTCTAAGGGACAGCACAAACACAAACGAGGGCTTTCTCTACGTTCAACAGATTTTGCACACTCTCCCCCATAATCAGCTCCAGAGAGTGCAAAAGTGCACCCACCACGTGGTGACATGGTGGGAGAGTGTTTTTTTTTTCTGTTGAAGTTCAAGGGCTTGACACAGGGCCCCCAATTATTAGAAGAAATGGCATCGGATCGCCACCCCCGACATATGTCCGGTACGGGGAATCGAACCACGGGCCTCGAGTATGAGAGCCAGACACGTTAACCAGTGCACTGTGATCTCAGTTACAAATATGTTTCAAAAATAATCATATAGTTACCTAGCAGGAAATTCCTATGCATGATTAGTATATACTTAACAGATTCTGAATAAAATATAAAATAAATTGCGAAATCTACAACAATCTTACACAATTTTGCCTTGATTAAAATATACTGCAGTCCCGAGAACCACATGTACAGGAAATGAAATGACATGCATAGGTCAATACTGATGTAGTTTGCAATCTGCTCCAGGCGATACGCAGTTATATATATGACTGCTGTCCATTCACACAGAGTTATAATTGTTCATTCACCATGTCATGGCTGAGACTTCTATCAATGGAGGAAGTACTTTTTTCATAGGTATTTTCTCTAAACACAGATACAATTACTGATTCTACATGTTGTATAACTGCGGTGAATCAATATTACTGTGCAGACGATCTGAGGAAGCTATGTATATGTCTGCTGTTCATTTGCGCAGTTAAGATATAGATTACGCTATACCAGGGAAATAACTGCTTAATTACTCTATTGTTTACCTGACAGAGTTATTTCCTTCATGATATTACCATTTTTCTGTAGTCTAGCAAATTTATCTATAATTTTCACGTGCGCTGAACTGTTTGTGTTGTAATTTAGAATTGGGGGAACATCACTTATCGTTTTCACACTACACTGAACGCATCAAAGACCAAAAATTTTATTGATACCTATACGATATCTCGACCTAGGATCATGTAAATTTATTGTGATAAATCCGTGTGGGGTAACTTGTGCTTTTGAAAAGAAATTTTTAAACTTAATCATGTCCATATCCCCTGAACACCAAGTTTGATGAATGTTTCGCAGTGTATGTGTATCGACTCCATTAAACACAATTAAAATATTACAGTTATCTCTGATCACTTTTGGAATTTGTGTATACCGCTGGGTAACATAAATCACGTCTGTGTTTTTATGTCTGCCTCTGGAAAATATCCGGGCAGGATTTGATTGTTTGTCCAGCATCTCATCATCATACACTACAAGATTGTTAATAAATCCGTCAGGGTCATCCAGAGGGGGCTTCATCAATATCGGTAACAAAATCAATAATATTGTTGCCGTTTTCATTAAACGACTTTACATTTTCATTAAAATCTTTAAGTACTTCATAGCATCGCTGATCATCTACGGATGGAGCTACTAAATATAACTTATCCCACTTGAGGCATCTCATTATCAAATTAAGCAATAATTGTGTTTTGCCTGATCCAGATGGACCTATTATAATTGCTCTAATAGAATTCGGTAGCGCTGGGTGATGCTTGACTGGCTCTTGTTTTTGTGTCGCTGAAAAGTCAATTATATCCATATTATAAATAATATGAATTTATATTGTGTTCGATGCAGGGCAACCATCCCCACTGTTGGATTAACAACAACAATAACAAAAAATAAAAGGCGTGCACTGACAGGCAAGTGTGAGCGATATGGTACAAAAAGATACAAATTTATTTTGTCTAGCACAAAGACAGGCAGTGATATTGCTGCGTCGTTGGGAAAATTACCAGGGGCTCCGTGGGCAAAGTATCCCGGAGAAAAACATTTACACAGATACAATTATTGTGGTCCTGGGACTCGACTTGATATCCGACTTGATAACCAAGACCAACCAAAACCTGGAGAGTATCCAATAAATAAGATTGATCAAGCGTGTCATGTTCATGATGTTGTGTATCGAAGCAAGGATTTACAGCAACGGCATCTCGCAGATGTGAAATTGATTCATGCGTTAAATTCTATACCTGATAAATCTCTCGGAGAGAAACTTGCTAGTTTTCTAGTGAAATCTGTTATGAAGGGCAAACTAATGCTAGGGGCTGGTAATTAATCAACTGATTATTATCATAATAATGGAATCTGTTTATTATAGCCCAAGAGGATACCGGAGAGGTAAAGTAGCAATTGGTAAACTTGCTGAAGCAGCACAAGTCTCACATGCTGTTGCTGCAGCGTGGTTAGCATGACAGACAATATGGCAACTCTATCTACGTTCACCTAAGAAAATTCAACACGCGCATTTTGATGTCAGCGTTCCCAATGAGGTTCATCAAGCAGATATTTTGTTTTTACCACACGATACTATTAAAACACATGGACGTCATCGATCTGCCAGCAGATCGCGCACATACAAATACGCGTTGACTGTCATTGACGTTGCAAGTAGATATAAGGAAGCAGAGCCACTGTCAAGAAAAACAGCATCTGAAGTTGCATCTGCGTTTAAACGAATTTATCAACGAGGATCCGGACCACAAGGTGGTCTACGATGGCCACAACTATTACAGGTTGATCCTGGCAAAGAATTTCTTGGTACAGTATAATCGCTGATGAAGCAAGATAATGTTAAAATCAGACGAGGACACACTACAGTTCATCGTGATCAGGCAATAGTTGAACGATTTAATCGAACACTTGCTGAGTGGTTATTTGGATACCAGTATGCGAAGGAAATAATTCAGGCAGATACGAGATCTCGCGAATGGGTTGCAAGATTACCAAGTGTGATAGCCGCGTTAAATAATGAAATTACTCGTGCAACTTCTATGAAACCTATTAATGCAATTACAAAGAAACATATACCCTGTAGTGATGGCTACGGACAACGACGTGACTTGTCAAAACAGCCATTGTTATGTAATGCGACTGTAAGATATTTACATGAACCCGGTGAACTTGAAGGGGGTAAAAAAGAGCAACTGATCCTATCTGGAGTGTCACTACACATAAAATTTCTAGCTTGGTTAGATCCATGGGTAGACCTGCAATCTACAGACTAGATTCAACTGCTCCTCAGCGTGGATTTGTACGTGAACAATTACAAGTAATTCCTGAAGACACACAATTACCACCATGTTCACTTTTGTAAACTGGCGCCCCGACGTTGATTACATTCAAGACAGGTCAGCATCACATTTTCGCGTGTGTGACCAATACTACTATTAATTCTGTCCACGGTGAACTGTCTTGGATCATTATTCGAATATTCCCATAGCATATTACAGTTACAACTTGCACAATGATTATTCTGTCGTTGTTTTAGTGTTATAATAAATTCAACATCGATATCAAAGTCGCGATTATTTTTTTTGTCACACTGTTTATAACCGGATAGTTTTTTTCTTATTGGACCATTGCTAGCAGTTTGATTATTATTTTCTGTAAAATTCATAATAACCCAGTGCAGTTGAGATATTCTTCTAACTCGAGACACTGCAAGATAAACTAAATTTGACCATTCGATTCTATCATCTACAATCCAGATATTTGTATCAGTAATAGTTAGTCCTTGTGACGAATGAATCGTTATAGCATATCCTAGCTTCCACGGAGTTTTGTCCATGCTCAACGCGCTCTCAGCAACATCAACAGCAGCCAAAACAATATCATTTAATACAAGATTTTGTTTTTCATTTGTTCCTGGAATTTCAACATCAACATTTTGTCATCGAGTATCTGCTGGGCGATAACACAATGGTACAGGTAGATTTGAAAAATTTTCTTCATGTAACAAAAATAATTTCTCTTGCAATTCATCATGAACTATCTTTCTACTTGCAACTATTAAATCATTTGGTCTCCATAAATTCCAAAAATCATTCACAGGAGTTTCCGGAATTATTTCACGCATTATATCGCATTGTATTTTATCTGGTTGTAGTCTGATTAATCTTTAAAATTCTCTCAGGGGTTCATCAATAGCTCTATGGTCGTCAGTTATCTCCTCATAGTAATCCACAAACGTTTTTAACCATTCGTGTGGAGACTGTCCAACAAACGGTGGTGGATGACCATGATCGCCACACATTATCACAGCAGTATTTTTCGTCAATAACCAATCAAGTAACATTTTTAATGTATCCAACGAAACTGTACAAATTTCATCCCAGATAATAATTCTGGGAATGTATTTCTCACCCATCCGCGATGGAGTCCATTCATCTCCACACCATCTAAAGAACCTATGATACGTCTGTGATTTTACTCCTCATTCATTCATTTCTCTGGCGAGCCTGTGTGTGGGTGTTAAAACAATCATATCTGAAATTCTAAATAATTCAATGGTACATGTTGTTTTTCCAGAGCCTCCAGGCCCATTGAGATAAACGGTTTTATGTCTGGCCACAGGATCAAACACAGATGGTGCCGTCGATGCTAATATTTGATTATGACTACTGTAATATGTCTTCGCGATTTCAACGTCTGCAGATTCGGAATAGTCAAGTATATTTTCTTGTTTTATTCTCCAAGATCCCCATTCACCATTACCGAGTAGCGGTTTTAGCAAATCTGTATACGTGCTATTTATATAGAATGAATCCGTGGCAACTCTGACCGCGTAACGAGGGAATCTGTTTATCATCGATAATAAATTTATGGAAACGTAAGCGAGCATAGAAGAACTTAAATGAGTAAACTGCGGTGACTCACCATCAATATAACTCACGATTGTACCTAATTTAGACCCGTCTGATAAACAAGCATTACTCCGACTCACAAATGTGTTGTTTTTTTTCCGTTGTATCAGCAATTATAAAATCTAGTTCGGCATCATCCATAATTAATCTTGTACACATTCGTTTATGATCATATGATCCTTCTTGAGTAAACTTACCAATTATTTTCCTACCAAGATCTTTTGCAACTTTCTCATTATTTTCTTTTCTGAATTTAGACACATTACTGATAATTTTATTTATTTCTTCCGCAGCAAGGTTAGGAAATGCGTTCCTGACATCGCTTTCTGCATCAAACTTATCTGGTTCTGGTAACCAAACTTGTTTCTGCGGACGATACGATATAATGGCTTCGTTCACGCGTAACGACGATAGCATCCCAGTATCAAGCATATATCGTAATAGTACTATTGGAGCCCAGTATTTTTCCGAGAAATGTCTTCCAAACCATGCATAAACAATTGGATGCAGATCCCTGCAAAGCTCAAATGACTCTATATAAGCAAATCCAGTTAAGTCAAAATTTGGTAAGAGTCCGTTTATCACAACTCTGGTCATATCGTGCGTAGGATGTCCAAATCGCTTAAAGTATTCAGAACATTCTCCATATCCAAGAAAACTTCCATGATAACATGCTACCATATTAACCGATATAATATCCTTATGATCGTATCGAGTATTCCATAATCCACCGTGTCCACATTCGATACAACTGTGCTGGATGTCTTCAAGACATTCCAATCGTGTCTGTTTCCATGAATTTTTCTCCTGAGCAGCGTGGGCAGCAACCGATGGAACGGGGAAGCAATTATTTAGTAATTGTTCGATAACATCATTATCGTTCGTGTATTTCAACGCGAGATTTTTCATTTCTTCTTGGAGTGATTATGCACGATAAATTTCACCGTTAGGTCGTACAAACTGATCGTAGTTTAAGGACTCTGAACTCTGAAATAACCACACGGATACAGGGTCACTCTTACTAATACGGTTGATAGCATCGAATATATAATCGCTATAAAATTTATTTAACAGTTCTGTCTCGTGGAAATATTGTTACCGCGGATGTCCATGCGTGTGCGTTATGATCAATGATAGTTATAGGAGCTCCTCTTGATGTCTATTTTGATGCATACAAAATATATCTGGTTAGTGTCTTCACTGTTATTGGAAATTTTAATTTCTTTTCTAGTTTAGCAACGTCGCCGATAGACGCTCTGGTATCTTTAACTGTTTCTGCCCACGCATTTATTTTTTTACGTCTTAGATCTGTTAAACCGTTTCCGCGTACCGCTTTTGAGAAATATTCTATAACTCGCTCAGCTACACAATTTAGCCCTCGTGACTCAGTCGACAACGAAGTTGTTGAGGACAATTTCATTGGTTTGAGATCAGCAACGCTAGGTTTATCATTTAGCAGATATATCGCATAAACAACTGCAGTTACAGGATACGCTCGTTCATAATACGGTTTATCAATACCAGTCAGTGTTCCTGGTTTGGATTTTTTATTTACTATAACAGTATTATTTCCAGTATGAAGCCGTAGAGGGTCATGTTTGTCACGGATAATCCAAGTGTCGTCTTTTGTCTGCACAATAAATTTTATTATAATAATATATCGCTAATTGTCGAGATAGTTGATAATATTTCTTCCTCGTTCGTCATTCATTCTGACATTGACATTATCAATAATTCTGAATCTTGACCACGTATGAGCTGCACTATCATTGCGAAATTCTTTTTTAGCTTCACGGATACAGTCAGTTATATCCCTATTTATCAAAGCTAGATCTTGCATCGAAAAACTAAATTTAGATTTTGGTAGTTTGTCAAGATCGAATCTTGCTCTTGAAGGTTCAATTCCAGATAATCTCTCAAATTCCTCCATACTATAATTAAGGCAAAATATATGTTTAATTAAACTTTAATTATATACATAATGATACAAGCAAATAACAAGTGCAAGTGGTTAATGATAGGATTTTCTCTTGTAATAAATCCTGCGTAAATGAATTCTGCAGTTACCACATGCAAAGTTTTCACAAATGGAGTCTGGGACCGAAACCATGTTTACGATGTGGTGTTGGGGTCAGAGGAGAAACCCAGTTGTGTGTACAGTGCGGTGGTAAAAGATACAGAGAACTGAAACGATATTATGATAAGAAATATAATAATGAATCTCCGTTAAAAACTGCCGAAGACTATTTGTCTAAATTTTCAAAATAATCATTTAGATAAATAATATTACTATATAAATGGAGCAAAATGAATTTGTGATACATCCAATAATTAAAAATTAAGAAGCATCTCGTGATGGTATCAGCAGGAATTGCAGATTAAAAAAACCAGTCAGTTTTGTTACTAATACTGGGTATCTCATGTTTAGTGCTGGAAAAGAAAATTATCACTCCCATAGATTCGTATTCGAGTGTTTTTATGGGGTCATCGAAGATGGATTTGTGATCGATCACATTAATTCAGACCCGAAAGATAATTCTTTAGGAAATTTACGAATTATTACACAAAGTCAGAATTGTAAATTCAGAAGAACCGGCGATAATGATAATTCTCCAAGATCAATTGTATCTACGAATACAGAGACAGGCGAGGAAATAATATTTCCTTCGATATATGCGGCTGGTAAATATTTTGACATTTGCCATGCTTCAATACAATTAGCTGCAAGTGTTACCAAATCAGCATTTTCGAAGAAATTTAAGCAAAAAATCACGTTCCAGTATACACAATGAACGGAGATAACTCCATCCGTGACATCATCACGGAAACGCTTTCTCCGTTAAAGTTATCCTGATTTCCCGCGTTGACAACGTCAACGTGTCCAAAATGTTATGGTATTTTTACTTTTATTCAGAAATATTTTTATATTAAATAAATACTTATCATATAATGAATCATGAAAATATTAATGCTATTATTGTTGCTATTAAGCAATTACAACAAGACGGTATAAAAACATCGGATGAACTTGATCCTGAAAAAATTATGAGTGATTTTGAATCATTACAATTTCGAAAATCCGAAAATAGGTATACGCTGCCCTCCGATTATAGATTCATAAAGCTGATCCAGCAGGCGATGTTACAATCGCTGGCAGCAATTACAGATACGCAGGTAAAATTATTTGTTCCCCTTTCACATTCAATCGAAAAGGTTAGGTCAGAGTTATCTCACGAATACGAAACAAAAAAACTTGTACACGCTCGTATAAAACAGTTGAGATATTATGTCGATGACGGAGTCATTGGCGAAAGATAACGACGAGTGTGACTCCGTTCATAATAGTGAAAGTGACTGTAGTGACAACGAAACCAAAAGTGTCACCTGTAACGTTGTGCCAGCTAAACAAGAGGGATAATTCATTTCTGATCCAAGTCAATCACGGGGGTAAAAAAAAAAAATATTTTGTCCTTGACAACGTCTTTGACAACGTCAAGGGAGGACATTTTTTTTGCTTGGTGTTTTCTACGATGACGCTCTATGAGCGTAAGAGCTACGATGACGCTCTATGAGCGCACATACAGATTTATACTGAGTGTCTCTGACCTAAGATCGAGCAAGTGGCCAGTCTGGTCAGTAAGTTTAAAAATGTATCCTTGATAAAAGCGGACTATGACATTTTAGATAAACAACGTTGATTGGTTCTGATACAATCAAATCGCCTGGGGATACTTGAGGGGTAAATGAATACAGAATATATCCTTGTTGGGCCTGGTTGGATTTTTCAGCGTCAACTTGATAACTGCCGCCGATGACATCGCACACTAGATTGACAGGGATCGTTGATGTAATATTAACAACACCCGGCGAAACATGACGACCACCCGAGTACGAATCGTTGTTGTATCGGAGAATACTTGATGGTGGACCTATTTTTCTCCATGATTCAAGGATCTTGGGAAAATAATTGTCAATAACATCAGTAAGTCTCTTTTTTAATCCGTCCGTATCGAGTTCTGGTATCATAAATGTTGGTAACTTTTCTCTGGTTGTTTTATAATGATCAAGAAAAATGTCTTATACTGCTGCTTCGCTCTTAATCACTTTTAAGATAATGGATCGATTAATAATATTCAGATCTGATCTAACTTTATTTAAATGTAATATTGTTTCAATGATCTGTTGTTTTGTATCTTCGCTGTAGATTTGTGATAATGATTAAAAGAGATTCTTTAAATCAGTAATTTTATCGTTATATTCAAGATCAATCAGAGTAACATATCTGTCAACCGGTGCTTTATAAAAAAATATCTTTTTTTATTGGTTTCAATACCACGTTGTTTATTGCATCAGGATATTTAGGAATTTTTGTTCCATCGCTATCAATATCAAATGATGGATGTTCAGGTCTTAACCAAGAAAGAAGAGGATCATAAGAATATTTACTGTAATATTCTGGAAATGTTATAAATCTTTTTTCCGTTGTCAAAAATTCTTCTATGAATGGTTCTGGTGGACCTTGATATTCAGGTTTAACTTCGGGCCAGCCAAGCACAGTTCCGATCGAAGACTGATAAATGTCAACGGCGTAATCCGGCGACAATATTTCAATGGCAGATGACAGCGTTTGTTCGTGAACAGTAATGGCTATCTTTGATTCTTTTCCTGTGATGGATTTAATTCTGCGTTGGAATTCTTCATTGATCTGTTTCTATTTCATAACTGCCCGTTGGAATACTGACCACTTGCCAATCAGGAGTTCCATCGGGTTTGTTTTTATTTGCAAATACCAAAGAATTATTTGGTTGTAGTCCCCCGAATGATTTTTGACATAATATTTGGCCAACTATAATAAACCCGTAATTGCGCTAATGCAATTTCTTTTGCTGGTATTGCAGTTGGAAAATTAATACTGAATTCAGGATTAGTTGAACTCGCTGATATCATTGTGGTTCTTACCGGAGCAGTATTAGTGACGATTTGCTGTAGTAATTCCTGTGATGTCATTATTATACTATTATTATTCTAAATCCCTGATTTTTTTCAGCAGTGATTACATTACGGTCGTCAAATACTTCATTGTAGATCTTTATTATAATATTGAATTCTCCATCGGATATTATTCCATCGTTGAGCGACGAAGAAATCATCGACGATAATTTGGAATATGCTACAGTTACAGTTTGTAATTTCATCGTGTACTTGTTCAATTTTTCATTTGTGCACGTATCTATCTTCTTTGCAATAATATTAAAAATATCCGCGATATTTGTTGCGGATGAAACGATAATCGTTACAACGATCGGCGTTGTCATCGTCAACGTTGATAATACTACGCCGGTTCCAGCAACAATCGCGGAAACCGAATAAACGATGATATCAACGACAACCGCAAGTCTACGATATTTCTCTATTTTTGCTGTATAATCATCAATGATGGTTTTTAGATTATTCTGCCATGTTGTTACTTGATCGTATCTGTATCGCTGAACATCGATCATTATACTGTATTAAGTAATTAATTGAGGTGTTTCAGCTACAAATTCCAGACACCACCAGTACGACGCTGTGGTTATTTTTTTATCGGATGGTTCCAACATAAACGTTTCTTCTGTATCTTTATTTAATACAATGGATACAGTTCCAGAACAATTATCGGTTGAATGACGCCATAGATATGTGGTAAATATCATAAATTTTGCAGAACTATATACGGACAGCCTGTACACGCCAATGACCTCCGCGGTATGTTTGATAGTGTTATTTTGCGGTGTCCATGTTGATGATTCTGATGATACTGTGTATACGATATTGTTGATCTGCGCGTGAGGAATTTTAATCAGATTAGTTTTTGAACGATATTAGGGATTCCATTCACAGTATCGCTGAGTTTCATGTTAACGTCGGCGAGTTTAATATCAACGGTTGGTGGACTTCCAAAAAATTCATTAGTGGTTTTGTTTACGTTTCTGCGAAAGTTCATAGACAGTTGTATATGATTAAAAAATTCTGTTCTAAATGCGGTCATTCCATCATTGATTGTCGACAACGAAGTTGTCATCGGAATATTGTTATCGTCGACAGATTTTTTTGTTGCAGCGTCGAGATTATCTGTTGGTTCTCCAACGTTGGTAATTTTATGATTGTTCATGTTAATGACGCCGTTTATTATATCACCGATTTTTAACACTCGTTCATTTATGCTATCTCGGATCGACGACGGAGTAACAACACTAGGAACAAGTTTACCCTCTTTATCATATATAGCAATAAGACCTTCTCCCGATAATCGATTACGAATAATAATATCGTTGATTTGAAATATTACTCGTCTTCAATTTTCCTTCACGGTTTTGAAATACAAGAAGTTCGTTTGGATCAACCTTGGAAAGATTGAGCAGGTCAGATATTTTGTCGCTGATCTGTTATTACTTGTTTAAGTAAGTCTTCACCTGGTGCTTGTTAGGTTTTTTTAGTTGATCTTCCGTAAATATCTACCATTATATGATTAGCGATTATTTAAAACAGAACTCGTGTATTCGTGTACAGCTTTATGAGGTGGTTTCGTTGATCTTGATACAGCATCAAGTACTGCTAGTGCTTCACGGCCACATATCGGCGGGTCGGTCATTTTTTGTGTTGGTAGCGTTAAATACCAGACTGGAATATTTTGAAGTCTGTCGATATATTTTAAAAATTCTTTTGGTGGCGCCAACCCATACGAATCAAAATAAATAATTCCACGTGGATCAATTGCATATGCAACCCAGTGAGTGCCACGACCAGAGCTTTTATCGAGATTAATAATACCTGTTTCAATCAGATTTGGATTTTTCGGTAATTGATCACGCATAAAAACACCTCTGAAATTCTTTATATTTAGTTGCTTAGCAGCATCGAGTAAATCAAAATTAGACATCGGGAAAATCAGCGAGTCCCTGGAATTCTTAATCCTTTTCCGTATCGAGACCCTGGAAGTCTCAGACCGTGACCTCTTCGTTTCCTTTTTTTTAATCCTTGTCCAGTTGCTTTCTTCAGCGCCATTCCAGCAGCTGTCCCAACTGCACCTAACGCAGCAGCTTTTGCAACAGCTGGAGCGGCAGCAGCTATTAACGCTGGGATAGCTGCAAGAAGTGGAAATATACCACCAGTCTTAACGATGTCGCTGATGGCACCCGCAGAAAGATTTACTCGTATACCTTTCTTTGATTGCTTAGCTTCATTGAAATGCTTGAACTGGCGTTCTGTTAGAGATAATTTATTTTGACCACCTGCGATTTGTTCTTGTTTTAATGATATTTTTGTTCCACATCGCTTCGCTGATGCTGACTGAAGTCTTTTAATCTGACTAGGAGTCAGACTGACACTAACGTGATGATATGGCATTTATGATATATTTCTGACTTCTAAATTAACGCTTGCATATTTTCTACTGGAGCATCAACGACTCTCATGCGACCACCAACACCTTCAAGTAGCATTGTTTTATCGCTGAGTATAACGGCGATTGCTCTGTAATTAGCAATAGCTCCTCGCGTCACACGAGCTCGAAAATGTATGTCAACGACGGACTGTCTAAACAAATCCAAATGTTCCAGCGAAAAGTAATAAATCGGGTACAGCGTTGTAAAATCTAGCTGTGATATTTGTAAACCAGTATCAACATTTTGATCACGCCCCATAAACGATATCAATCGATGATATGCACGCGCCACATGATTTTGCTCGAAATTCAACAAAATATCCTCCGATGGTTCTTGATGTCCATTTATTCTCAATGAAACCTCGGAAACACTGAGTTTGTCAAATATCATTGTACTACGCGTTTGATCATTTACTCGTGCAGCATCTTGAAACGCAACGAATATATGTCGCGGCGCAGAGATACTCTGTTTTGATGCTATCTGCCATGTAAATAAACCATTAATTGTGCTTTGAACAGCATCTGTGGTTGTTGTTAACCATGATAGCGTCGACTTACTGCCGCTGCCCATGAAAGTGAGTAACCGATCTTCTTCAGATATCGCTGGAGTCATTACTGGCATCCACAATGAAAGCTTTGTCAGAATTACCTTACCAGCATCACCGGCGGGTCGACATATTGCATCATCGTCGGTTGCTTTTCGTACGAGTACAATTGAATGTTTGGCTCCAAACATAACTTTTCTAATGTGTCTGCAGAATCCAAAAATATGTGATAACGGAATCGCGCAAGAAAATCTTCTGCTTCCACCATGCAACATTGATCGACGTGATCTAAATCCTAAGTTGAAATCTGGATCGACATTAATAATCATATTTTGCACATCCACGTCGGCATTTCTAGCAAAGTTTCTTGGTGGTCCTATTTCATACTGGTTGTATTCAGGAAGATCAGAAGTATCCTTGGTAAACATCATTGATGGTCCAGCTGATCTTGAATAATCGTAGCTGTATCTTGCAAGGCCAAGTATCGTCGTGGCAACGTCAACATCTTTTTGAATCGATTCAATATTTCTTCCGTCGATCATGTACGCGGCGCTGTCGAACAACGCCATGAGGCCATTATTAACAAAACCAACACTAATATCAGCTCCATAGTCAGTATTATCTGCTTTTAAAATTTCACCTTCTACTTCGATGAATGCTTCAGCGGGTAAGAAATATCTGCTTGTATCTTAAACTTGTAATTCGATTCGTCCACGCTGATCTGGCTGTCGTGCGTCATAAGAATAATACTGATAATCCCGAACGGATTAATTCTTGAGAACTGGCGGATCCATGCCAAATGTGGGGTAAGGTAAACGTTTGAACATTTTATTATACTTGTTATTGTCTAACACGAAGACCACTTCCTGCCATTAGACTCGCGGTTATATTTTTTTCTTTTCTCTGACATGGGTACACCAGCTAACTCTGCTAGTTTTTGATTTGCGGCTTGATTTTTTTATTTTACTAACATTTGCAGGCATCACTTCAGTGCTGGCCAGTTTTACTGGTGGTTGAGGTTTTCGTCGTATTAATCGTGCTAGTCTATCCTTGATTGCAGAGAATGCTTTACTGGCAACGTCGCCGGCAGCACCAATACATTTTTCACGAATAACGTCAATGGCTTTCATTCCCAGTTGCTTTGCAGTCGGTATTGCTTTTGGGGCTATCCTCGAAAATAAACCCCGAACAACATCACCAAGTCCATCTCCGTAAACCGCGCTATATACTGGTAATCGCGAATTTATTACTCTGATCAAGGAAGGCCCACGTTGAGCATTATGAATAATCATTTTATTATAGTAATTATATCTAACTGTTTAATCACTGTGGTAATCGTCGATAATTTCATTGATGAGTTCCCGGTAAACATTAATATCCATGACACCGCCTGTAAATAATCGTTGACAAATTGATGTTATCTCGTTAATGATCTCAGGAGAGTTATTACCAGCTCGTTTTCCACCGATTAAAATTTCTAATCTGTCTACGTCGGCAAGAACGTTACCGGGACATGAAGTAACAAGACCTCTTCCCCTGGTACCTGTACCAATACCGCTTCCAGTTGCACCAGGAGCGTCTTGCCATTCTTCTTCCTCACTTAATATTGGACTGACTGCTCTTTTTTTATTGTGGTTGTTGTTGTACTTTTCGCTGCAGCTGTTTTATTTCTTGTTCTTTTTTGTGTCGTTGTAGTACTACTTGTCGTTGTTGTTCAGGTGGTAGGTGTATAAGTGAAATATAATTATCTATTGCATGAATATATTTCATATATCTTGGATCGCTGTTCGAGCTTGATCAACGTTGTAGTGTATGCGAAATATCCATTTGTACCAAGTTTCGCAATTCACAAGATCATCGACATATTCAAGGTCTTAAAAACTGTTTTCGATTATCATAACCTTTCACAGCACTCGCGGCTAATTGGTTTATACTTTTGACCTGTGTGATATCATTAATAACATCATCGGTAAATTTATCAAACAAATTAACCTTGGCTCGTGTTTGTTCGGGTTCTAGTTGATCACCCTCCGCTTGGTCAGTTTCTTCAAGTATTTCTCGAGTTGGCTGAGCCGCAGCTATCTCAGCGGGAAGTTCTCGTAAAATCTTTTTTGTTTTCTTAGTTTGCTCTGCTATTTTTCCAGTTGCTTCAGCGGTTTTCTCTAGCACGGGAAGAATACCTTCAGTAGTCTTCGTGATAGGCTTAAATAACTGCTTTGCGGATTTTTCAGATTCTTCTTGTGTTTCTTGACGCGCTTGTAGTTGCTGTTTAACGTCGTTATGAAGTGGAAGATATTTTCGTATTGGCTCTAATTGCTCTCGAGTCAGTCTAGCTGAATGAGCTTCACCAATCATTATTGATATAATAATGGTTTAATTATAGCAGCAGAGAAGGTGAGACCACGCGTACGTGACCTAACCGTAAGAGAGTCGCATAAAAATTTGGAAAATACACGTCAACGAACGAGTAACAGCGACGAGCTAACCCAAAAGATTTCGTTAACGCGGTCTGTTCCCCCCCCCCCCCGTATGAAAATGCATTTAGTTAGAGGCTTTGGTTTAGCGTTATTGACCTTATTTTTCAGTTTCGTAGGAACCCTTATTTTTCATAAATAAGGTCTCAGACAAAATGGTCTGTCCACCCTCTCTGCTGCTAAAGGTATGTTGACTCAAATTTAAAAATAATTGACACCCATTACTGAAATAGTATTGCATACTTACATGACCTGTGCGACTCTTACTGTAACAAACTGCATAGACCTAAACCTGCTGGCAAATTATTCAACGACATGCAGACCTGGCTCTATGCAGTTGGACTCGATTTATGAACGTACACAACGTAAATCTTCATGAATATTTTTTTACATTTCCATGAATGCATTGGCTTTAAAAAAATAAATTCTGGATGCTATTTATGTGTGCCGAGTTCTTGGGAGGATCACATCAGTAAATCTAAATAAATATACATTTTTGGTGGGAATGTAGCTAGAGGTACAATGACAGTTCTGTAAAATTGTTTTGACATGGAAATGAAATTTAATAGCTTTGGGGAGAAAAATAGGATAAAAAGAGTACTGGAATGTTCCATCTCATAGGTTGACCTTTGAAACAAAAATGATGTGTCCAATATAGAAATTCCTTATTTTATATCTGGTCATCTCTGATCTTTAAATAATGATGAATAACACAAGGAACTGACTACCTTTTATGCACATAAGTCTTTACGTTCTAACCGAAAGTGCATGTCTTTGTCCTCAGGAAGTCTAGGGTCCCATCCGACACTGCTTGCTAGTGATGTTTATGGCGCTGTTTTTGGATTCAGTATTATTGAAACACCACTCAGATCAAAATGAAAAGATCTACAAATTTCCTTGCTAAGATCATCTGGATGATGTAAAAAAAAATATTAAAGCAGACTTATTCTTGGTGTGATTATTGACAGACGGGAGATTATATCATATGACCTAAACTTAGAAAAAAAGTCAACTCTGAAAAGTTATTTAATTTTATGTTTCAATTAAATACTGGTTGCCTATTACATTTTACATTTATTTATTTGTTTTGATGAACCTCTCACAAAATTTAGGGAGCCCTTGGAATACCTATATGTTGTTCAATAAGAGCAGTCTGCGCGGTTTGCCTCACTGCACTGGTTGCTGTACGATAGCAAATCCTTTGTGGTTTTGTGCAGTGTATGTTAACCAGACGTATGCAACTCATGGCCCGCATCAAGCCAGTGACATGGTTTATCAGGTTACAGCATATAATGTGGCTTTAAACTTTGCTATACGGTCCGCGCCTCGAACAGGTTGCGCATTTCTGTGTTAAAATGACAGAGTAGTTGCATATTTCAGTGTTAAAATAACAGAGAGAACAATTAGCATGTAATGTACGATGTATTCTGCGATAAAGATAAATACTATTAACAATCAAGAATGAGTATTGATCTTATTGCAGAAGTACGGCAACAGTTACAGACCCTCCATTTTTGAGTTTCACACAACAGCCTACATACCTGGGTTGACCCTTGTTGAAGCTTGCACTCAATCGACAATTAAAGGACGATAACTTTGAATGAGGTTGGCGTCTACACAATTAAAGTGATCCGGCTTTAGTAAGTTTCATTTGCAGAAGCAGAGGCAGGAAAGAAACAAAAAATGGGTGTTTAGATATTTTGTGCGACACACTACGTTTGGAAATAAAAAACAACAGAATTTCTTTTATCTTTTCTGTGCTTTTACATAATTTGATGTTGACACTGTTACCGTCTTGTTGCCTGTTGCAATGCTTTTCACCAGAATATACTATTCTCGCTTTGTAGAAGTCGGAATTCTTATACATTTATTCTATCAAGATTTACTTGCTTTGGATCCTATTCCTATAAAAGACACCTTCTTAATTTAAGAACAGATTGTTGTCAAAGTTTTGTTTTATTATCGTAAAAAGATTTTCTTTTTCTCATTTTATTGAACTTTCAATATAGTGATTTAATTTCTTTCTAATTAATACAGCGTTCACCACTGTTGCAGTGATGTTGTATGTTACTTTGCTTTTCTTCTATGTCAAGCCTATAGCATAATGTATCTGTAAAAATTATAAGGTCACAGATTAAACCTATTTTGCATGCAACCAGTCAGAGCAATGATTACGTAGATACAGGCTGTCAGAAACTTGTTTTCATATGTGTATGAAACTTAGGACTGTCGCTGAGATTTACGGGATGCACAATGCTGTTTTCTGGCATTTTATCTTGTTCAGAAGAGTGGCTTAATCTTTAATTTTGCACCGTATCTTAAGCACACTATTTAGAAAGAAAAGATACTCTTTGTCTATACGCACGTCTAACATGTAGAATATTAGATTACAATATTGTCCTTTTGTCTGAACTCGAGTTGTTCACCGTCAAGAGCTACCAAAATTCGAGGGTAGCTCGCAATTGGGGTAAGAAAGAATTGCCCTCATCGATCGTGTGGTAAAATGGTGAAAGGTTAATATCATTGCGACTGGAAGAAGAAAGATGATGTCCTCAGTAACTCGAGTTCACCACCATCTACAGTTGCTAAATATTGTGGATGTCTACACATCGGGTAAGAACCCTATTGATTTTGGGGTCAACAGATCAAAGTGTAAGGTCATTTTGAACGCGAGAAGACAAATGGTTTCCGTATAGTAATAGTTGTTTTATATTAAATATCTGAACTACATATTGTGCATGGGGTGAAGAAGTCTGTTAATTTGCGGGTCAAAAGGTAATTGAAAAAGGCCACCGACTAAAACAACTAAAAGAATATAAATAGTTTCCGTAAAATAACATTCGTTCTGTATCATGGACCTAAGCCAAAGTTTTGTATATGGTTTGTACTTGGGTCAAGAAAGAAACCTTTCAATTTCAAAGTCAAAATGTCAAAGGTCAAGGCCGTAGTGACTGAAGGGCTAAAAGGGTTTCTGCACAAACAATTTAGTTATGAACCATGTGTCTTAAGCAAACTTTGTTGATGACTTGCACATTGCCTATTGATTTTGATTTAAAAGGTCACTAGTCAAATCACTGTGAAGAAAAATGTTTCTTTGCTTAATAATTGTAGTACTCTGACTAAAGTCTGTGAAGGGCTTTCACTTACGGCATGGTTCTTTGACGTCATCAGAGAATAGAAGATTTTTCCAAATGGGTAGTTTTTGATAAAAGTTTTGGTATGAACCTGTTTCTAAGATGTACATACAAAGGACATTGTAAAACAACGAAGTAACATTCATCTTATTTTTGTCTTTTATCACACAACATACATATACGTTGACTTGAGGGATACCATTATGACAGCCTTCCTCTGTAGCTAAGTTGTGAGTGGCACAACGGAGTCAGCTTAATGCATTTTGTCGATGCGTAGGTAAATTAATAGTTTTACTAAATTGAACGGAAAATGTATCATAAAATTTACTGTAGTGATATCCCTTGTGTGATTTATTTAAGGCTGAATTCCAGTCCTGAATTAAACTGTCTTTAAGACGTTGTCTAAAATTCAACAAAATATGTTTTCCTCTTCTACATCCTGTGCGAACCAATTATAGCCAAATCCATATCTGAACAGTATGTTTTTAACTTTAGAAACCCATGTAATTTTACGCGATTCATCCATTTTTACAGCATAATATAACATCGTCTTAGATATCTGTTATCACCCGTTCAGAGCCACCTAATACAATGCTGAATATATTTTCAATAATAATTAAAACATGGACGTAGTGTTCCACATTCTCCTCGTGGTAAAAGGGTGTATGTATGCCTCGAAAGGTTTAGAAATCTAGTGCAGAACATATGATGTACCTTTTCAATTGTATGTACATTATCATACCCTCAAATTTCAGCGGCTTAGGTTAATACAGGTGTGATCATAGTATCAAAGAATTTTAAAACTTCTGTCACGGAAACCTTGCTGAACTTATTTTGAATAATACTTACTGTATGTAAAGACTTGTTTGTTTGAATTGCGAGTTCTTGCCTTGCTTTCGTCAATATAAGTTTAGGGGTAAAATTCAATCTCATTTGTTTTATTAATCTTCATTTAATTCCATTTATACCTGTCAAAACTTGGACCAGTATATCTTTCCCCCGATATGTGCGTGTTTCTAATGTTGACAAGTGGAAATGTGAATCACATATGACTGGGAACTGTACAGATTCCCTCCTAGAGCCAATTTCGAACTCTGAACAACATTTAAAGAGGCCAGTTGAAGCAACCATATAATCAACTACGCTAGCCCCATCATTAGCAATACATGTAATGTTTCCCTCTCGATTTTGGTGCATTCTACCATTTAGGATATGTATGGAGTATATTTTACATAAGCTAGATAACGAATGCATTACAAACAGAATCTTTCTATTTTCTTTTCATATCAAACTGTTCTGGTTCGTAGAAGGCATTTTCTCCTATCATACAATCAGCAGCATCATTTTCTAAAAAGACATTAAGGTCACCGGTTCTGCAATTGAAGTCCAGCAAAAAGAGAAAAGCATCAGGATAGGAATTTTTTTATTTTTTTTTTTATTTATTCTTTTTACAAAACTCTTTCTTCAAATAATTCGACCCTGTTTTTCTCGGTGTCAATCGAATTATAAATATGAGACCCTTGTGGTGATCAATATGCAAAACATAAGGATCAAATCTTTATCTAAATCTAAATTGTCTCAATTAAAGTGCAGACAGATACAGCCCTCTAGTTCTAAGTAAATTCTTTTCATAATATTTTCTTCTAATAGTTTTGACTTCACAAATAGTCACGCCTCTTGAGTAGCTGCCAAACCTATGTTGTTTTCGTCCTAATTTATTAAACGTAAAGTATTCTTCAGCCAAACCGTCGAATTGACTTTTTGAGTAGCCACAATTTTCACAATAAGCGCAGATGCCAGATCTTGTGATAAACATCTGATAGATTGAGATTTACACCACTCCGATGGCCTAGTGGTTACAGCATCCGCCTCGGATGCGGGAGGTCGTGGTTCGATCCCCGGCGAGTCATACCAAAGACTTATAAAAATGGTACTGACAGCTGCCTCGCTTGGCGCTCAGCATTAAGAGGTTAGTGTTAGGACTGGTCGGCCTGGAGTCAGGATAATGTGACTAGGTGGGAAATCATGGTACGTGTCTGCGGCATGATGCCTCCAGAGTTAGACATGACTATAAACTGCCACACTGCAGACATAGCGATATTACTGAAAAATTGTTAAAGCTACGTTAAAGATCCAAATCACACACACACACACACACACACACACAAACACAGATTGAGATTTATATTTAAGCAAGCCTTCAGTGTTCCAAACACATATGCGTATTGTTGTTTTCGCATGTTACGCGTGAAGGCCTTCACCACATCCTATTTATTGGTGGCGTTTCATGTTTACTATTGCTAGCTGATGGCTGAATATCGTCCTCGTCCGTGGGCGTTCCGCTGTCGTCGCGTGGGTTGCGGTAAACATTGTCATGTGCACCAACATGTGTTTGTTCAGATAGTACTTATATTCCATTTTATTTTTCCACCAGATTTTCGTCGTGTTTTTGAATGGCTTTCAGTTAACCAGTTGATTTATTGTAGAGGAACGATTTTCCGTATATAACCAGTTTCTTGAATAAAAGCTTGGCCGTCCGGTTTTCGTTTCTAGCTTTTATCGTGAATTGTACCAACACCTTACTATCGTCTCTCACATTCTGGGTGTAGTCTTTGGTGACGGGGTGGTGATTTAACCAGTTGGTATCTTTTTCTTTCTGCTTTTTTCTTAAGAGTAGACCGCACATTTTTGTATATCATTAAAGTTCACAAGTTGGAAATAACTGGTCGCGGTTCAATACCAGCTCCAATCCTATATGCACGATCTATCTGTGCTTGACCAATATTCATCTCAAGGACGTCCGGCAAGCATGTCTTGATTTTCTCTTCGCATTGTTCCCAGGTTTTGTGGTAATTCGGTTCGTCAGATCCATAGAATATTAAGTTATTCCGTCGGGACTGCGAATCTCAATGGTCACATTGTTTTTCAAGGGTATGAAAACTGCGTTGCAAAGTCTCATAATCTTCCCGCAAGTGTCCATGTTCTTCCCTTATTTGACTAAATAAATTGACAACTTTGCCGTTCAATCTCGAATAGTTACGGTGGAGTGACTTGAGTTCTTGCTGTATACCGGATAAAACAACCATAACATCAACCTCGCCATGCTCAAAAACACTATCTCCAGGATCCCTACCAGTATCTAACGATAATCCACGATAAATATTAACAGAAAAGCTTGTTTGAGAGGGTTCTTTGTGTGTTCTTTGTTTCTCAACGCTGTCTGGGGTCTGGGTTTGGCTCGATACCCGCCATTATGAGAAGAAGACCGTGTGCTGACAAGAGTCTAATTGTGCAACTTACGTGACTCCCAGAAGCTGTCAAACCTCGCATTCTGACTTTCCTCTTGTCCGGTTGTGTGAAACAGCCTATCTTACATCTCCGAACATCTGTAGAGACTCCCATTTTCAGCCAAATTTGCGAATTTTACTCAGTCACGTCGCGCACATACACTCGTGGCGCTTTCGAAAGGTCAAGGTCACTATAGTCTTAAGAAGATGGGTTTCGAAGAATAACTTGTAGGGGAGTTCGTGACACAGCAAGGGTTTAAAAATTGATGGCAAGGATGATGCCAGTAAGAGTTCGTTGCTAGAACTTCCTATATCTTTTTGGAATAGTGCGCTCAAGTAAACTCTCTTGATATTATTGGTGACAGTGCAATTGTAATGGTGGTAGTGAATGTGATACCCAGGAGGTCAACGAATATAATGGTGATGGATCATTGTCATTTCCATGAAAATCTGTTTTAAATCAAATTACAACACAATTTTTTATTATGTTCGGTATTTAAACTGAAGATTGAGCATTCACAATATTGGATGTCCAGAAATAGTAAAAATTAAACTTTAAGTACGGCTCTGTAATTCTGGTTCTTGCCTGAAGACCCGTCAGAAACAACCCGCCATTGTAGTAGAATCTCTATATGATCGTAGTTATTTGTCAAGATATCTACTCGTACCATACATGTACAATGAACTCATTATTCCCTAAAACTGCACTATATCTCCATGAAATAATTTGTTATATCTGTACTAATTATTTTAAAGATTTTTAACCCAAATTTAAATTGTACTGAAAAAATGTTTTAGAACACCAGGCTAATATTCCAACAAGAACATACAACCAAAACCTTTCAGTCCAGTGAACTTAATACAATGATCAGTTAAGAATTATTGATATTTATTTATATAGGTCATGGGAGATCAGTTTTCAATAACAAACACGAGTCGATTTCGTCTTAGATATAAACAGCAAACACGTCAAAAGCAAAGCAATTGAATGAATTAAAAATATTACCGCGAACGTCAGCCTCTCTGTATTATGGTGACTTAAACAGACTGGGCAGGTGTGGCGAGTGTTACATCAACAATAAGTGCTAATTTCTGACTTATATTAAAACAAAATAATACAACTCTTTCAGCCTTAAGCTGGTTCATACCATCTTGTGCCTATAATATTTCTATCACATACTGCGCATTTATCTTAGTCGAGCTAAAGTTTCATCGACAAGCTAGGTTATAATGAAAACCACAACAACACGTTAAGACAATATGGAAGTATTTATTCAGTACAAAACTAAATTCAAGCATTGCATACATAGAAAGCAAAAGCTCTGATAAATCGGCGTCTATAAGAAAAAGTACTAAAACATTTTTCATGCACGATCCCATTTGCAAACCAAGGAGGAGGGAGAAGCCCATCATGTCAAGGAAAGAACGATGTAAAAATAAACACTAAAGAAGTAGTATATATATATATATATATATATATATATATATATATATATATATATATATATATATATATATATAATCGTGTTTCACATTTCGTGACAGATATGGCTTCAATAATTTGTTTCATAAAAAATATCTACAGGCACAAAATTACAAATGTAAAAAAACAAAAACAAACAAAACTACATATTTATGAAAAAATGAGCATGCACATGTTTAAAAACACAATACGAATTGAACTTCACGGTAAAGAAGGAAAGAATTTGCATCCAGAGGTATATCAGCAACTGGAAAGGGTTTGAAAATGTCCTTGAGGTGAGATTCTTAATGTGATGTGTAGGCAAAGTTATTTTTAGTTCCAACGTCTTACATTCTCCTTTACAATGCTGTGTTTAAGACGAGTGATAATAATCTTAAATGTTAATGGAATTTTTGATGGTAAATTGAAATGATTCATCGAGTATTATAATGGAATCTTTAATGGTAAACTGAAATGATTGATCATGTCTTTTGATGGAATCTTTGATGGTAAAATTAAATAATTCATAGTCTTTTCAATGAATCACAGGTATTAAACTGAAATGATTAATTGGGTCTTTTAATTAAATCTTTGATGGTCAATTGAAACGATTCATCGAGTCATTTAATGGAATGCTTCATGTTAAATTGAAATGATTCAATTAGTCTTTCAATTGAATGATTTATTGGGCCTTGTAATCGAATCCTTCATGGTAAACTGAAATGATTCAGGGAGTCTTTTAATGGAATTTTTTTTATATTAAATACTAATATCGAGTCTTTTAATGGAATCTTTAATGTTAAATTGAAACGATTCATGAAGTTTTTGAATAGAATCTTTGATATTAAATTTGCAATGATTCACAGAGTCTTTTAATGGAATATTTGGTGGTAAATTGAAATGATTGATAGTCATTTATTGTAATATTTGATGTTCACCGGAAGAAATCTAGTGTTTGAATGGAATCTTGGATATTAAATTTAAATGATTTATCTAGGATTTCAACGCTGTGGTTGATTTTAAATTGAAATGATTCTTGGAGTCTTTAAGTTTCATCTTTTTTCTTAAATTTAAATGATTCAAGGAGTGTTTGAATGGAACTATTGATGCTAAATTCAAATAAATGGAATCTTTCAACTGAATGTTTGATATTACACTAAAATGATTCATGAAGTGTTTTATTGGAATCTTTCATGTTTAATTTAGCTAATTCATGGAGTATTTTAATGGAATCTTTGATGCTTAATCGAAATGAGTCATGTAGCCTTTTAATGGAATCTTTGGTATTAAGCTCAAATGATTCACGGAGTCTGTTAATGCAATCTTTGATGTTAAGTTGAAATAAAGAGTCTTTTTATGGAATCATTGGTGTTAAATTTAAATGAATCACAGAGTCTTTGGATGGAATCTTTGGTGTTTAATTGAAATGATTCGTCGAATTTTTTAATGGATTCTTTGATGATATATTAAATCTTTGATGTTAAATTGGAATGATTAATTTGTGTCTTGTCTATTTTGATAATTTCGAAGTGTTGAGTAAGCTTAAGTGATGGGTAAAAAATATCCCGAAATCAATATGCCCGAAACGGCGATGCGGGGTGGGGTCAGGCCATACATTAATATTACTTCGTTCTCGATGGTTAAGGTAGTTGCTTTGCGATTGTATTAATGGGTTGTACTACACATGGAATGAAATCTTACATATTATAATTCAATAAAGACTATAACGACTACACACATGTATCAAGTAATTAAAGTGCGAAATAAGACAATCATATAGTACATCTCACTGGTCATTCAATTAAGATACTAATATCATTTTTGAACCTACAGCAATTATTACGGTAATCCTTTGGTGTGTATAATGCTAGCATAGGACTACATACTCGTATTTCCAACTCAAAAAACTATTAACAGAGTATGAATCACATTAGACTTCTGTGAGTAGTCTATCGCCATAATATACAATTATCCTTATATGTCCACCTTGATGACCGCTGACACTAAAGGAAGTGTTCTATCTGCTACCTACAGCTTTTGTTCAGAAAGTTTTCTGGGTAATTGAGTGAGAAGGCTAAATTACACACAATTATTTTACAAAACACACATTTCTGTTAACCGTTTTCAAACTTAGTGCTCGTTTAGTTGTGTTATTACAAGATTTTAATTGAGCACACAGCAGTGCACTAGAGGTGAATCTGGGATGGGGTGGAGTAGGGCGGAGCTACCTACTAATAATGTGCGTTAAACAAATTAAAAGTTTCCAAGGCTAAGTTTTATTTACAGCAAGATGGAATGCAGGAGCTTTCCGGGGCTTCTTCCCTGGATCACCAATGGGAGTTACCTTCCCACAGACTCCTCGACTACTTCTTTATATACCTCACCCGTAACCAATACTAAATGATCTTTCTGGATCCGCCTCTGAATCATGGAGCTCTAAACAGTTGATTCTTAGTGTTCGTCACAAATCATTAGATATATACAAAAGTTTCCAGGTTTTGCGGTTTAATTCCATGTCATCTCTCCTTGATTGCTTGTGTGCACCTGTCCCAGAACATATCCAGTACCTGTTCATTAAAATCCAATCTATCCACACGTGGATATTCGATGTACGAGTTTGACAGAAAAACGTCCCTCATGTTGACAACCCTGTAGATCTGCTCGGCTGGGATATCTTCGTAAAGAATGACAAAGAACGTGTCTCGTCCACTGTGAATGGCTTCCTGACGCGCCATTTGGAACTCATACACGCACCACTTACTCAGCAAAAAGTTTTCGGTGAGAAGCATGACAGTCTTCCGGCTGTTATGAATGGCTTCGATTACGTTGGAGGCAATCTCTCTACCGGGTACAAAGTCACGAAACGATACACACAAACGCATCCCTCTTTCGTGTTCCATTTTCTTTAACATAAAATCTCGAACAAACTCGCGATCTTCATCTGCAAAGGAAATGAATGCATCGTATACAAAGTTGTTGTCAGTATCAAAATTACTAACTGGGTGGTATCCTCTAGACCTATTCATGGTCATGAAATACAAGTACCTTAACTTCCATCTGTAACGATATACAATACCTACGACAACTATGACAATAGCCACAGAAATACTCATCGTTGTACCCCAAATCAGACCGAATTTTGACATGCATTTCTTATCCAGCGAGTCTATATAACGAATGACGTCATTCTTGTTATCTAACACCACCTTTGTGCCATTTGCTAACATACAGGATGTCATGCCAACAACATTGGTTTTCGTATCGTGAAGCCAAATCATAAATTTAGTGGTCGAACACATGCATCTGAGTTGATTGCACGATACGTTGACGTTCACTTTCTCAGTCGTCGTAGAAGCGATATCTTCCAGTGCTATACGTACTGGATATTGCACAACCTGGAGCATGTTTTTCGATAGATCAAGTACTCTAAGGTTTTTCATGTGACCTATATTCACGAGAAACTTGTCTAAAAGATTGTTGCTGAGGTTAAGAAGTGTTATGCTCACCAGTCCGCGAAATATATTTTCGTTCAAGGAAGGTATCTTGTTGTTCGACAGGTCAAGGTGGAGAAGAGTCGTTAGGTTCTTAAAGATTTGCCCAGAAACGTCTTTAGGAATCACTATTCCCAATAGGTTGTTGGACACAAGCAAGGTGACGAGGCGTGGGAGATGGTCAAAAAACTGGAAGGACAGCTCAGAACAGTGGTTATTAGAAAGGTCCAGGTAGGTCAGGTTATCAAAGCCGTATACAGGTCCTGTCCATTGGTACAGCATAGAATAAGAAGCGTCCAGATATTCAAGGCTGTTTTTCCCAATTCCAAAAGTTAGTACTGGAAATGCTAGTTTTGAGCGACTGAAGTTGGCTACTTTTAGATTTTCTGGAATTTGAATGGTGAGGTTCGTCCAGTTATTAATGTCCAGAATAGCAGTGACATCTCTTTTCTTAAAATTTATCGCATTAATAGGCGAGAAAAACTGATAGCTTGCATCTAAAATGGTAAGGTTTTTCAAAAGGCTCGTGTAGAAGAGGTAGTCACCCATCGAAAATCGGTTAAGGGAAACGTTAAGCTTAGTAAGATTTATCGGCATAACTTCGAAGGTTTTACTGTCAATCATTTCTACCTTGTTTCCACTAAATTCCATTTCTGTGATGCTTGTATCCCTAAGCATTTCTATGTGCTCTCGTTTAATCCTAATTCCGACGTGAAAATCAGGGTAGATGTTATTTAGCTTCAACACTTTTATGCTCGTGTTCTTCAGTCCCTTAAAACCGAGGGCAGATCCAGTTATCTCCAGTTTCTTATTGCCAGATAAGTCGAGAATTTGAAGGTGCGACAAAGGAGAAAAGGCTTGTTCGTGTATGTACTCAACCTGGCATTCCTGAATGATTAATGATTTTAAATACGGCACATTTTTGAACATTTCAGAAGAGATTGTTTTGAGAACACAATATCCAACACCTTTTTCTCCAGAGAAGATTATAGTGGTCAAGTTCACAAGATTGCGGAACCCGGGACCAAGCGTGCTGTTGATTAGGCCATCAATATAGAGAGTTTGCAAAGATTTCACTTGCCCCAAAACTTCATCGGGGAAAGAGATGTCCTTTCCTGGTGTGCCATTGACGTTCTGGTTCAGTTTTAACACTTTCAGGGACGTCAAATCGTCGGAAAATCGCGCGGGCGCTGATCTGTTGCACATCAATAGTTGATTGTGACTTATATTCAGGACCTCTAAGTTATGTAAACCGTCAAAAGCTGTCTTATCAACTCTCTGTAGATTGGCATAGATAGATCTAGAAGTTCCAATTTGTTCAATGCAGAAAACAGGCTTTTAAACAGTTCACCGATTGGGTTATGGGACAAATTTAAGGAAATTGTTGAGTTAGGATATACGGCAGGCACCGTGGACGAATTTAGGTTCCTGTTGGAACAGTCAACATGCCATTGATTGAAGTTGTCCTTTGTACAGTTGCATAAGTAACAGGCATCGTGGTACAATTTGACATCGGCCCTCGACAAACAGAGTATGACAATGCAGAGGAGATGGTGCAGATCCCTGTAAACATGATAAATGAAACTAGATTACTTTGCAGTGTCCTGAAGTTATTACCGAGCTTTGTGTATTGCAAATGTGCTAATATTTTGGTTACATGTAGCAGAGAGACCGGAAGTATTGCAGATAAGCATGTCGAGAGGTAGAGAGTCACTATCATAACATGGATTACAGACGGAGTGAAACGAAGTTTAGTCCGAATTTTAACTCTTTAAGTCTTTTGTGTCTAATGTCAACAATTTAGCATTTCATGTTTTTTTTTAATCTAACTTTGAACTTGACGTTGAAAAGGAGCAAAGCTTTTGCTTCATAAAAAGTCACCCATAAAGCAGAACTCGGTACATCAAAAAGAGAATGAAATGTCTAAAATAAAGAAAACTACTAAAGAACCTCCATTTTTCGGGGATCGGGTGGGGTGGGGGATAGTTCATTGGAAGGTCGCAATAATGATTGTACGTAGAATAACTTTGAATTTGATGTTATAAGATGAAAGTTTGAGTACACTTCTTACCCATCAGAAAGAGCCTAAACTTAATTAACCTTTAAGATATGTTGATGTTATTTAAACAATTAGATTCCCAATGACGAAATGATTATATATAGTTTCAAAGACATCACCACACGAAATGAGAAATTCAGATGTTACTGCATACTAGTTTAATGCATTAGAAAATTAGTACTTTTTTGTCCGATTTTTTCTGGAGATTGCAAACCATTGAAGAATAATTCGTGCCTAATCAAAAAATAAACATGTTAACTTAGTTCAGTCTCTTGTTATTTGCGTAAGATGAGATATCAAACATGTGTGATTCGGTGGGATCGGCCATGGTCAGTTGCACTAAACATCCCAGTCATTTCAATCAGATACAACTGTTTTTAGAAAATGCAATATCTCCATTAATTCTTTTCATACATTGCGTCCAAGTCAGTGCCTGGCATAAGTAACACAGTCTACGTGTATCGAAACTTATAACCCATACAATGGATTTAATAAACAAATGTAGGAAATACATAAAAAACGTAATTAGTGATGAGATGCCTTAAATGGATAAATTACACATTTACTGAACAAACGAGATGTAATTATTTATTTCACTAAAATATCCCGTAATCTTTATTGCACTAAAAAGGAAGTATTATTTTCGTTTTCGTATACAAGGATTTCGTATACAATGACTTCTTATATTAGGACTTCATTAAGGACTATTTTAGCCTTAAATGGACCCAAATCCTTTATGTGAATAGTAAGGGGCAAAGACAGTGCTGGCTGTCAGAGAGAGAATAATGTATGCTTCTTACGCAATGTAAGGGTGCAAATATCTGTCGATCTATGAAGAGCACATTAATTTCGGCAGGTGAACAATTAATTAGATTTATGGGGACCGTGGCGTGTTAAACCGCCATAATGCACTGATTGGTAATGTCTGTGTCATGAGAGAAGTGATTCTTAATGAAGCGTTCGTTTATTTAACAATCAGACAGACTGGAAGGATAGGGTTAGCTTTCGATCTTGTATCGGAATTGTCAGATCTGAGATTGTCCAGGATCAGTTATTTGGATATCTAGAGGTCACGCAGACTACAATTTTGGCGCCTAGTTAGAAAAGGCGGGAGATATCTTTAATCCGGACTGGTTACGCTAAATAAGGGGCGTGATTCCCACACGAAACTTTCTTGGTTTTAATATGTCCCATCACAACATTTTAGTCAGTCTACGCTTTTCTGCAAGAGAAAACAAATGTTGGAGACTCCGAGGTCGAATTTAGAAGAAATTCTCTCGTAAAATAATTATCCAAGGTATCGGATGTCTGGAAAATCGACGGACACGATTTTGGCGGTAGAAGTGAGCGAAGCTTGAAAACACAAGGTATTTTGCGCCATTCTCATGTAATTCGTTGATATCAATGTAACGATTTGTTTGATTTATTTGCTTATATTTGCATGAATTTGTTTAAATTCGTAGATCAATTTTCTTGATATGAATACAACTGTGTGAGTTCATCTATATGAATCCGTACAATGATATTCTTTATATAAGTTTGACGAATTGTTTGAATGTGTCGTCTTGATTGTTATAGGAAAATATGTATCTAAGAATTTCATGCCTTACTTTAGTTGATATGAGTTACGAGAATCCGTGTGAATTCACCGACCTTAGATGATTTCACGTATGATAAAGACTTGAGTGCGTATTGACTAAAATTAACGTTGTTAAACCATGAAGTGAGATTTCATATATGCTAAAGACTTGAATGTGTGTATTCGCTAGAATTAACGTAGTTAAGCCATGTAATGAATTTCATTCATTCATTTGTGTAAATGAGACGAGAACAGAACTGTTATGTTTCGGGTGATGATAATGTGAGTCAGGTTGAAATAGCCGTTAGGAAGTACATTAATCTTATGAAACTAGGTTTGTTTATGGTCTGCCACGTTTAGCTTGACCAGATAGCCTTTGGTATCTGTTTGAATTCTGATAGAACGATATCTAACCTAACGAGAGGGGAGTAATAATCTAGTCTCAGTAGGATATCTGACAGAAGATTGAGGTTGCTTCTTTGTTTATTTTTGGAGGGTGAAATAGCTCCACGGGACGTATCCACGTACCTACCTATCGAAGTATCTACGTATCACGTACTTACATATCCACCTACCCACACAAAGTTCGAGGACCGAAAGAGGCGAGACAGTAGAGAGTTTGGAGAAGGGAAAATTGGAAAGGACCAAGAAGAACAGTCACAGTGAAGTTGGAGAACAGTCACAGTGAAGTTGGAACGAACCGGAAATAATCAGGTCATAAAGTTGTACAAGGCAATGACTTCGATTGTTCACTCGATTCTATGATGAACTAATTCTATCGTTTAAAACAGATCGGCTATTTATATAAGTATATTTGTGTTTGAAACTCGGTGAATGATTTATTTAAAAAAGAAGTGTATCTTCCTAATGCAATGCATTATGACGGTTGTTTATGTAATCGATTAAATTGTTATTTCATGTACGGGAGCTCGTGTCATTCTGTTTTACATATCTGCTCAGATCTCTATCTATTCCAACTATAAGTTTCATACTTTATATCGATATTTACTCGATCCGGGCAATAACACCGAAGGCGATCACCCTCTAGATAACGATAACCAAATTTCCACTACAACCCACCCCCAACAAAGTGGGGGCTATGTAGCACGCAATGATTAGAATTAGGTCAGCTTGGTAATAAAATAATGAACAATATAATCAGCTATAATATGGAATTCACTCAAAATTTTTTCCCAAATGATGCTAAATATAAAGTCGTACGGTGCAGAAGAAACTGTCGTCAAACTCTGGAACAAAGTAAGGGCTTTTTGAAGATGACATGAACTAAAGGCAAGCATACTAATATTAAAGATATAGCTTTCATTGCAATTACAGTTTTATGAGTAAAAAGTGGCGGATTGATATCGCACGTATGTTCCTTAAACCTACAAGATTCTAAAGTTTGAATATTATTTCCTTTTTTTGAAAACAAATAAAAAATAACCTTCCATGCATATTCTCAGTGTGCATTTCATTGAAGTGAATATAGTGTCTTGAGTAAGTTAAGTTACAAAGGTACCTTAACTATTCCGACATAGCGCATTATCATGCGATAATGTGCATTTCTTATGCGGACCGCTCACAAAAGTGAAACCAAACTGTACCAATATTACAGTACACATTGAAAAATAAATAGAAATTTGCCAGTGAAATGAAACTTTACTTACAGTAGGGTTTTAAAGTACAATAATATACAGAGTTGTCTCTTTATTGACATCCGTGCTGAATACAAATTGAATAATAAAACCTAACAATGACATAATGATCTAATTCTGGGGGAAAATAATGAAAAGTTCCGTATTCGATACACTCATCAAGAATTTGGAGAAAAGGAAAACTGCTAAAATATGTGTCGATGGAAATCAATTTGTCTATTGTTAAAAATATAGATCATTTGCAAGGAGAAAGAGTTTTGGCGTTGACTTGATTTAAATCAATGAGAAAACAAAAAACAAAACAAAAAAAACCCCCCAAATTAACTAAACCTATTTACGATTAATGTTACACTGTTAGAAAGGGTATTCCATTAGATGAAGTAAAGAAACCAATTTACTGTTAATGTTACAGTGTTAGAATGAGTATTCCAATACAAAAGATCAACAAACCTATTTATGGTTAATATTACTTTGTTAGAAATGAGTATTCTACAAATACGGTAAACAAGCCCATTTCCGGTTAAAGCTACAATGTTTGAATTGAATATTCTACTACATCCGGTCATGCTCATTTACGGTTAATGTTACAGTGTTAGAAATAAATATTATATTACAAAATGTTAACAAACTCATTTACGGTTAATGTTGCAGTGTGTTTGAATTGTGTATTCTACTACTAAGGTCAAAACTATTTACGGTTAATTCTAAAGTGTTACAATTGAGTATTCTACGTCACAAAGTCAACAAACCCATTTACTATTGCTGTTACAGTGATAGAATTGAGTATTCTACTACACAAAGTCAACAAACCCATTTACTATTGCTGTTACAGGGTTAGAATTGAGTATTCTACTACACAAAGTCAACAAACCCATTTACTATTGCTGTTACAGTGATAGAATTGAGTATTCTACTACACAAAGTCAACAAACCCATTTGCTATTGCTGTTACAGTGATAGAATTAAGTATTTTACTGCAGAGGGTCAACAACCCCATTTACGTTTAATGCTATATGATATTAGGATTGAATATTCCACTGCATACAGTCAAAGCCATTTACGTTTAATGCTATATGATATTAGGATTAAATATTCCACTGCATACAAAGCCATTTACGGTTAATGCTATATGATATTAGGATTGAATATTCCACTGCATACAGTCAAAACCATTTACGGTTAATGCTATATGATATTAGGATTGAATATTCCACTACATACAAAGCCATTTACGGTTAATGCTATATGATATTAGGATTGAATATTCCACTGCATACAAAGCCATTTACAGTTAATGCTATATGATATTAGGATTGAATATTCCACTGCATACAAAGCCATTTATGGTTAATGCTATATGATATTAGGATTGAATATTCCACTGCATACAGTCAAAGCCATTTACGGTTAATGCTATATGATATTAGGATTGAATATTCCACTGCATACAAAGCCATTTACAGTTAATGCTATATGATATTAGGATTGAATATTCCACTACATACAAAGCCATTTACGGTTAATGCTATATGATATTAGGATTGAATATTCCACTGCATACAAAGCCATTTACAGTTAATGCTATATGATATTAGGATTGAATATTCCACTGCATACAAAGCCATTTATGGTTAATGCTATATGATATTAGGATTGAATATTCCACTGCATACAAAGCCATTTACGGTTAATGCTATATGATATTAGGATTGAATATTCCACTGCATACAAAGCCATTTACGGTTAATGCTATATGATATTAGGATTGAATATTCCACTGCATACAAAGCCATTTACGGTTAATGCTATATGATATTAGGATTGAATATTCCACTGCATACAGTCAAAGCCATTTACGGTTAATGCTATATGATATTAGAATTGAATATTCCACTGCATACGGTCAAACCCATTCACGGTTAATATTACAGAATTAGAACTGAATAGTCTACTACATGAGGTCAACAACAAAAGAATGAGACTAATGATGACTAATGTTGATTTGATGCTGTAGCAGAAAACTTATAAAATGGCACACAAATTAACATCAAGTTGTATGTCACCGATGATTATTCAAAAGGATGGCTAATTTCGATTACCACGAATTATTAAGAAAGTAGCTTCACAGGGATAAGTCGAACGGTTGTAGTATAATATCAGTATTTTCTCGCACATCGTACTACTGTATCCTCTAAAATAAAAAGCAAAATTCTTGTTTTTAAACACTATCTCCGCAAAAAAACAAATACAATTTCTACCTTTCATACCCTCAATTTAACTATAAAACTTTTTAACAAATAAATTTTTTTGGATGATTGCATTGTCTGCGGTCATAGTGCGTTTGGGGCCCATAGTGCACCTCAGTACAAAACCATTTAATCCAACTGAGTATTATGTTAATAAAAGTATATATAAATAATGAATAGTAAAATAAAATTTGGTGACATAGGTTTGACAAAAAATGATAGTAGCAGATATTCTATTGCAACAAAGGGGTTTAATCGTGAATTTAGTGGAGGAATAGTAGATACTTTGAGAATAATATGTGCCGACAAATTTATACGTATTATTCTTAGGATACATTTTGTAGTCATAATCCTTTCGATTTATTTCAAACTGCACAATGCGCTTAACTGATAATAATGAAATTAATAGATATAGATCTAAAAGTTCTATACAATTTTTGCACAATCGTGTGAGATAGATTATGGTTTGCAACAGCAGGTAGTGGCATATCAATATTGTTTGCGTTTGATACTAGATTACCAAACTGAATTCGATCATTATATTATTTGAAAATTTGTTCTCTATTTTGAAAACACATATCTGAAGCATGAATAGCTGTATCAGGACATAGAACTTGTAATGCTAATAATAATCATATAAAATTAAATCAACACCAAAATATGTTGTAACTTATTTCATATAGATCCACATAATCAGCTTTCATATCTAAATGGCATACGTTTAACTACACACTGAATGTATTGGAAAGCTTCGGAATCATTAATTGCTGAAGAAAGATATCATAATGGTAAATTTAACTGCAATGATAATACATTTTTAAAGTGCAAAAATATTAAATATTTATTATAAACTCTTAAACAGATAAAGATACTGAAGAACCGGGTTGGAAATACTTTTCTATTGATCAGTCGAAGCTTTGCATCAGAATGAATATCAAGACTAAATTAAATGTACTATCTTATGTATTAGTATTAATAGCATCATAAATATTTATCGATAGGTAATATCAGAATTCCTGAAATTAGTAAAAAAAAGTTTTAATGAATTAGTAGATAGTTAGGTAGCAAACAGTTTAGGAACAATAAATGGATAGCTGTTTAGACACAACAACAATCAAATAAAGTGAACTGCAGATGTGAAATTAAGATTTAATGATATAAATACTTAGGTAGCAAATAGTTTAGGAACAATAAATGGATAGCTGTTTAGATACAACAACAATCAAATAATGTGAACTGCAGATGTGAAATTAAGATTTAATGATATAAATACTTAGGTAGCAAATAGTTTAGGAACAATAAATAGATAGCTGTTTAGACACAACAACAATCAAATGAAGTTAACTGCATATGTGAAATTAAGATTTAATGATATAAATAATTTAATTCAGAATGTGGTTATTAAACCTTTGGAAGAAGCAACGAATAAAAAACTAAATATTATAAATGCTAATGATAATGAAAACAATAAAAGTTTTGTTAATTAGCAACCTGAACCAGATCCAATATCTCGTTTCGATAAAACGTGAAAATGTTATAACAAAAATGTATAGAAAATAATAATGGCACAATTTAAACAGCATATTCATTTACATTATTAGGAATAGGAGCTGGATTTTCATATTTTGTCAAATTTTATTCGTTTATTTCTTATCTGTACATTTAAAAAAAGAAATAGTGATTAAATAATAAAAGTTAAAAATATTAGTGTTATTGATGCTTTGGCAAATGAAATAACAATTATAGTATAAATACTAACATTATTGCTGTTGTAATAGCAGATATTCAAAACCACCAAACAATTTAAGTAATCCATGGCAGAGCACCTGAATAATTGTCTGCTAAACTCTGTAAAGCAGCAGCAGCGTGCGAAGCCAAAGGTTTGGAGTAAGAATTTGTATGGGTTTTTATTCATATATATGCTTTTGTGTTAGTCTTCTAACTCATACCGTTAAATTCTCCAAAATTATTTTTACTTCTGATTTCTTATCTTCCCTATCATTCCTTTCCATTTGTACATATGTTTTCAAATAGACAGGGGTGTTCTTAAGATAAAGTGATAGAGATGGGTGCGTTGAAAATACTATGATAGAGAGGGGTGTATGCAACTGTACATGCGATAGTAAATAAAACAAGTGCTCTATATGCAAATAATAAAAAAATTCTGTAGTGGAAAAAATTCTGTAGAATCAATCATGATTTTTTAATTCATATGCAAATAAGATAAAATATTAGAAATGTCATAGATAATAAATATTATCATTTTCAGATAAAAAAAATATTATACGGTCTGACTCACATTTGCAAAATCCTCATTTCAGTCTGTACAACGAAACTGCGCACTGCAAAATGCACTCTGTATTCAGACTGCGACTTGCTTTAATGCATACCAGACACTGTATTGTTGCTGATTGTAAGCCATCGTTTGACAGCCTGAGTACATTGTCGTGCTCTTCTAGACCGACAAATATTGAAGTGACTAATATGTTTCTATCTTTACATAGAAACTCGCCAGTATTCTTTTCTCATCCTGATTTTGGTATAAAGCCGTGCAAAATAAGCATAATAGTGACAGTTTTTGTCTTCATGTTTCGTTATAAACAAATATCGGATAAGAAAGGAAAAAAAGTACCATATCCGGAGATTCAAGCAATTGATAATATATTTTAAGATGAGGATCGATATTTGCTATAGGCTATAGTTTTCACATTGATCAAAATTACTTGTATATGTTGCAGATTTGCAATTATAAATATTGTTAATATAATTTTTATGTCATATTTATGGAATATTAAATGAATGAAAGAGAAAAAAGACATGTTTTATAGCAAGTTCTGTAAAATTTACCAGCATGAGTGCATATTTAGCGACAGTTGGTCATTCACTCACAATGCGTGTGATTTTTCGAATGACTATCAGCATTACTTTAAGGCATACATTGGAGATATATAAATTCTTTATTAGAAAACACATCGCAAGGAAAATATTTCAAAAATTATGAAAGGTCGTTAAAGAAATGCATACTGATATAAGCCCAGCTTTGGATGGATTAACCGTACCCCCCCCCTTTTTTTTTACACATTTGCAAGCATTTATATGGAGATTAATAAATTACGAATATACGACAGATTCATTATTAAGTACTCCGAAACAATGTACCAAATCATACTCTGATACATTATTTGTAATTGTATGATAGATATTCATATAAATAATGTAGTCAAGAAATCTCTTTTTGCTTCTTATACGTCAACCTTGATTTTCAATGGTAACGTATAAAACTGAGCAAAATGAAATGAATTATTGAGTTACACTTTGTAGTGTACCATGTTTAGAGAGTATATGAATGTAAACCATGTTCATGTATCCTGCATAGCATTTTGTACAATGCTTTACAAACGCCATGGTGCAACTTTCCTGTGCAAATGTTTAAAAAATCATCCTGTACTTCTAATTTTTACAAAATCTTTCCTTCAGGCAAAGAATTTATTTATTTTTTTTTTTTAAAAATGCTTTCTTTCTACTATGTAAACATTCCCAAGAACCAACTGTTTATTTTTCTTCTTTTAATCCTCTATTTGTCGTATATTCAGCGCGGACCCAACTTACTTACCTACAACTTATCCGGCCCCTCCGTCATCAAATTTTACTTGACTCAAAATCTTACTCTAAAATAGTCTGATCACCCCCCCCCCTCCAAAAAAACAAACTGTTCTTGTACATTTCGAGGTTGATTTTCCTGACTAGAGTAAAGATAGTACTAGAAATATTGAGTAAAGTTTTATGACGGACGGGCCTGGTTTTCAGTGTTGTACAGTCTGAGTTTCCTCCATTTCACACCCCCGTGTTCAATATTTGTTCCAAATATCTAAAACTGGTGAGAAATGATAAAGGAAACTCAGACAAAATGTGTTAACACTATCAACAGCACCTCAGGTGGCACACCCACGTTACGAAACACCACTTGCCACCACATGTTTAAATCAGACACTTTTTTGCCGAAATGCCTGCTCTTGTTTTGACCTAGTTTTTCAAAGGATTCGTGAGAAATAACAAAAAATGGAGAAACCCAAAGATTTCGGCCATCAACTATAGGTGTGCTATTGTTAACTTTTAATCTTTTCTCGTCAGAATTGAAGGCAAAAACGACTGTAATGACAACTCAAAACGAGGCCGGCTCTGCAATTTT